>AP025064.1:467641-506745 GCA_036186865.1 Eustoma russellianum | reverse complement strand
CTGAAATTTTTGTGGAATGATCCTGTCTTCAAATCCTATTCAGTCTGATTAGATATGTCACTGAAAGAAAGTTCTTCCCTTCTCTTTCTGGTTTTTTTTTCGGATTCCGAGGATGAGCCGATCCGATCCTAACATCATTTATGAGGAGCCGGACGACGAAGCCTCCTCCTCAGATAAAGATGTCTTTGACCTTACTTTTTCGGCTTAAATATTGTTCTTTGTTAGCAATGATTAACTAACATGGTACTTAATAGCTAGTTAGAGGACAGATCTTGGAGCAACTGATAAGGTTGCTGTTTTGTGACCTTGAAACCACGGGTTCGAGACGCAGAAACAGTCTTTTGCACAAAGTGTAATGTAAGGCTGCGTACATCAGATCGCAAAACGATCCGGCCCCTTCCTAGACCATGCGCAAACGCAGAAACTTATTGCACCAGGAACGTACTTTGTACTTAATAACTAGTTAATGAAGGGTTATTAAGTGATTCAGTGGCAAAAGATTATTGTACTTTTTGTTACCAACTAGGACTCAAACCTTATTTTCTTTTCCGTACACTTGTGTAAGCTACTTCATGGTAATCACTACTAGAGTACAATGTTAATGATCAATGTTAGAATGCGGTTCGAATCTTGTTGTCATTTTGTTATATTGGAAGAGATTAGATACAATTGTTTGTGGGTTTATTTTAAAAAAAAAATTAAAAAAGTTATTCACTAAAACACATTTTTCGAATCACTTGATCCAAAATCTTAAGAACAAATAGTAGTAGTTAGTTAATGGACTTGATAAGGGTTAAAGAAAGTAAGGGTGGTTGGGCATGCCTCCAGAACATAGTCCAATTGGTACTTGAATTGAGATTTGGTCCAAGAGATTAATAGTTCGAATCCAAAGACACATACAGTATGTGTGCTCCACTACTGATAGGTCGAAGGCCTAGTTTGCGGGACACCTTGTGTGAGCCACTGTATAAGTCCTCACCTAAACTAAGAGGCCTGTGTAGTCCTGATTTACATCCTCCAAGAAGCAAGTTCAAATCAAAGGATACGCACAGTATGTGTGTTCCACTGCTGCTAGGCCGAAGGCCTAGTTTGCAGGACACCTTGTGTGAGCCACTGCATAAGTCCTCAACTAAACTAAGAGTCATGTGTATTCTTGATTTACATCCTGCAAGATGTTTTTTGGAGCTGAGACAGTGGAGGCTCCAAATGAAGGACTTCACCCTTTTAATTCAAGGGTGGTTGGACACAATACCCAAAGCCAGCCGCCAGTGCGAATCGTCACGGCATATGAAGGTATAAACGACATTGTTATATTTTCTGTGTATGTCAGCTTGAGACTTGAGAATCAGTGCATTATGTCCTCTCCCTTTTCTTTTCTGTATAAACAGACTCACTCTCATCATTCTTACCCACCATTCTTACCCACGAAAGAGTAATCCGCGAATCTAAATATTAACTGAACTACACGTTTTTTTCCGTTTAAGATAAGGAGAGACAGAAAGTGGGATAAAATATGAGGCCTCCAATCACACGCCGCCACGTGTACAAACGAGTAGAGGTTTGAAATTCTTTTGTTTTTAGAAAAAAAGTTGATTGTACACGTGATAACGCATGATTAGAAGCCTCATATTTTTTTTTTCATTTTCTGTCTCTCCTGATCTAAACGCGTTCTCGTCATCTTCTCTTTCTTGCTACCCCTAACGGTAAAGGTTCATTTTGGAAAAAACCTACTCCCCTCCACTAGTGATCAATGTTTGATGGTGATAGTTTAGTTCCTATCACTCCCTTACCCTATTATATTATTTACTCTCTCTCTTTCCTTGATCCTTGACAAACCAAAAGCACAAGATCATAGAATCTGGCCCTCTCTACAATTCCATTCAGCTCCTCCAAATTTAAAAAAAAAAATTCTTTCAGAAATCTCTGCAAAACAAGGCAATTTTTTAGGGAGTTTCACTCTCCAAAAAATGAATGCTGATAGTTTGTCTGAATTTTTCGAATTATCCGAGTTTAATGCAACCGGAGCTGCTTCTCCTGAGGACATCTTCAGTATACTTGAGGCAATGGACGGCGTTTCTGAGTCCATTCCAGCTGAAAAACAAAAACTTGATGAAAATATTTTGGACTCAAAGGAAGGAGTTGAGATTAATGGGGAAAGAGTGTTGCAAAAGGCAGAGAATGAGGTGCATGAAAGTCTGCCTCCTAAGAGTAAAAGACAAAAGCTTTCTGCAGCAATAATGGGTTCTTGTGAGGAAGTGAGTCCTGATGGGCAACAAAAGATGGCTCATATTACTGTGGAGAGGAATAGGAGAAAGCAGATGAATGAGCATTTGTCCATCTTACGTTCTCTCATGCCTTGCTTCTACGTCAAAAGGGTAAAATCGTCCACCTCTTTTTCGCTTTTGTTCTTTCCACATGTGGCTTTTAGCTTCATGCAAAACTAATTAAGGAAGAATCATCTAAACAAACAATAATCATACCCAATATATCCTAACAATACCAAAAGCTATCGCTAGGGAAATGTAGGTATTGTTTGACTGTTTATAATCTTTCTCAGACCTTAACGATAGCTTTTGCTGTCGTTTGAATATACTAAGTATGTGTTGTTGTAGTTAAAGTTTTACCTCTCACTCTAAGTCTTGGGTGGGATTCAACACCTACCTTGGGAAAGGTGCAAAATGCCACCAAAAAGTACGTTAGGATTATTCCTATGCGAGCTCAATGATGAGTACGTGAAGACAGATGTATTTTTTTAAGTCCGACAAGTTAGATTCAAGTAAACTTTTAAAACTATAAGACAAAGGCGATGACATGGGATCAAAATCTGAATTGTATAACGGTAAAAGTAAAAACAAGCTGCAGTTCAACATTTTAGACTGTGAAAACCTCCCTTCTTTGTTAAGTAGAAAGGTTTTCCTAGGTTAGTTGATACTCGGGTTGAGGATTAGCACAAAGAGGTCATGAGTTCGAATCCAGGGACGCGCATAGTGTGGTGTTCCTCTGCTGCTAGGCCAAAGGCCTGGTTTGTGGGGACACCTTGTGTGAGTAACTGCGTAAGATCTCACCCAATCTAGGAGGCTGCTGGACTCCTGATTTACATCCTCCATGCAGCTCCTTGGGACTGGGCCAGAGGAGACCCTTTGGGTTGGGGTTCAACCTTTTGCCACAAAGGTTTTCCTAGGTTTCATTATGCTCACACTCATACCCGCCATAGCCGGGAATCTGTAAGACCATGACTAATGTTGTTCTTGTAATTATGCTATAACACATACATTTTAATGTTTGCTAATCAACGCAGGGGGATCAAGCATCAATAATAGGGGGAGTGGTGAGTTACATAAGCGAAATGCAGCAGATTTTACAATCCCTAGAAGCCAAGAAGCAAAGGAAAGTATACAGTGAAGTTCTAAGTCCAAGAATCATTTCATCAAGTCCAAGATCCTCCCCTCTTAGTCCAAGTAAACCACCATTAAGCCCCAGACTAAGTCTTCCAATAAGCCCAAGAACCCCACCATCAACCACCACCAGCCCTTACAAGCCAAGACTGCACCCCACCGGCTACGCGCCGCAGTCCTTGGCTAGCCCACTAGACCCATCTCCTCCTTCTTCTACAGCTACTTCTTCTTTGGACAGTGTTAATGAGCTTGTTGCCAATTCCAAATCCGCCATTGCTCAAGTTGAGGTGAAGTTTTCGGGTGCAAATGTTTTGTTACAAACTGTGTCTCCGAAAATACAGGGACAAACTTTGAAGATAATTTCGGCTCTTGAGAGCCTTTCTTTTGAGATTCTTCAGGTGAATATCAGCACGTTCGATGAAATGATGCTTACTTCTTTCATTATCAAGGTATATATACATCTCTATCTTTGTGCTTCACCTTTCTTGAACTTTTGTTTACTTATATTTATTTTAATCCTTTTAAGGGTTTTATAATATAGTCCATTTGCGTTGAGATTGTTAAGATAAACAACGCTCAAGTCTTTTTTAACCATTTGAGGTGGGCTATTATATACATATATGTGTGTGTGTTTTGTGTTCATGTGTGTATAAAATGTTATTCTCTATGTGAATTTAAATTTTTAGATAAGATAGTAATTCAAGACAGATGAGTTTCAAATGCCATGATGTAAGAAAGATAGAAAGTTAACTTCTCTCTTTATTAATTCTATGTTCTGAAGTTGATGTAACGAGTTAGGTGGAATGAAGAGGATAAAGGTAAATATAGACCAAGTAAATAAATGTTCTATTGGTTTTATGGGTTGGCAACTAATTCAGTACTAAAAATCTATTCTAATGTATTATGAAATTTTTTTGTCATTTAGTTAACGTAATACTTAGTAAATTGTAGAGTTTTGGATTGGTAAATTTCTATGATTACAAGTTTAAAACCTAATTGAACCATTCAATTCATTATTGCAAGATGGTGGAGTATTTATTTGTATAATTGTATCATCCAAATTAGACAAGATAGAGTTGAATTGACACATCGTTTCCATTTCTAATGGAATCAAGGACACATACTTTCTTGACTTTAGAATACAATAGAATAAAACAAAATGACCCACTAAATTGGTCGCTCTTCTTATATTGTGAACTAGCAGTTGATTGATACAGCTTGATGTAATTTTTATTATAGGTCATCGAAAACAACTTCTACGTGTTGGATATAATTTTGTATATCCGAACCTATATACTCTGTTATAGCCTTCTTATGCAATGAGATAATGTTGTTGTAGTAGAGTTGAATTGACAATATCCGTCATTATCTTATTTACATGAAAATGAATCAATGATATGACAATTGCATCCTCGAAATGTCTTCTAGAATAAGGGCGACCACTCTTTTGGAAACATTAGAAAGAGGGAAGCAGGTGGTCCGCAGTTTCGGATCATACCGGCTGAGATCCTAGTAGGTTAAAAATAAGTCAAAATATGAGGTCTCCAATCACGTGTTGTCACGTGCACAAAAATAGTTTTTAAAAAAAAATTACAGCACCTATTTGCTTTTGTACACGTGGCAACGCGTGATTGGAGGCCTCATATTCTACCTTACTTTTAACCTCCTAGGATCTCATCTGGATTATACCCTTGTGTGTGATTTGTACATTATAGTATGATACCTCGGTAGCTCCCTTTTATGGCTAATATATCTTCTTTTTATTGTTTTCTATTAATTACTTTGATCCAACTTTTTTAGAAAATGATGTCATCAGGGCATATTTCACCGGAAAAGTTCATGATACATGACAAAAATATATTTTTTAAAGATTTATTAACTCCCTTATGTATTTTTTAAATTTTTAAACCGTCTAATAAAGGATTTGTCTTAGACCTCTATCCACTTACAATATGATTCATGATTTTTCCCTTTTAAGTGTAGTAAATGGCTTCTACATAACCTGGCGGGTTTTTGCTCCACCAAAGTAAATAAAATTTAACACTAATAAAATGATAATATATGGAACAAAAATTCATAAGCCATTCTTATTACATAAATAATCGGTTGAGAATATTATCCCATATCTGCCATTTTTAGATAAAATATATGTATTATATGAGGATGATGTACCACCACCCATTGTCTTAAGGTTTTGAGTGGATATGAGCATCATCTATATAAACTCAAGTTTTGACATGGTATCAGAGCGATTTAAAATATGGACTCGCAATTTGCCTGACCCATAATTGACTATTTATTCTCTCCTCTAACACAAGTCCAGATTTTCATGTATGGGTTGTGTTTTGTGATTGAGGCATGTGTATCTCAAGCCACATTGCCACGTAAAGACGAGTGTTGAAAACATTGTTCCACATCTGCCAATTTGAGATAAAATACATAGATTATATGAGGATGAGGTACCACCATCCATTTCTAAAGTTTTGATTAGATATGAACATCATCCAAGTTTCAACATAATCATTACTAAAATCCGATGTATTTACTTCAAAAACATTGTAAAAGTTGGTATGACTGATTAAGAGGCATATACATTCCTTTGTCTTTATTTTTTTAAAGCAAAATTTGGCTCTATTTATATATTTGTTGTATTTTGTTGTACAGATTGGGATGGAGTGCGAGCTTAGCGCAGACGAACTTGCATGCCTAATTCAGCAGACCTTCTGCTCATAGTGACTCCTTTGAGTTTGGCAATATATATCTCCATTTCCAAGGTTGGAGACTCCAGAGGCTCCTGCCCTGTCCCCCCTATAATTCCAAGATGTATCAATAAGTGAGAGATTATTTAAATATAAAGTATTTGTTACCATTGATAATGGGGTGTTCTTTTTTTCTTCTCCTTTTTTCTCTAGGGTTGAAGCATAGGACAGAATTAATTGACAGTTCTTTGGCAATAGAATTGTTTAAGTAGTTGTCTTTGGTGTATTTCTTCTTGATTAGCTGAAATGTCTTGAAAATTTAAGCATCTGTCTCTGTCAAAATCCACTATTAGATAAGGGGTTCATGAAACATCTTTGACGATTTTTGTAGTGCATTTTTTATATCACCTAGTATGTTTATTTGATAAAGTTTACAATATAATTTCACACCATGCTTTATGTGGGATTTTTTTAAAAGCGCGTTTCCGATGCACTAGACTTCCGTGTTTGTGTAGGGTTCAAAAAAGAACCGGACCACTTTGCGATATGATGTACGTAACCTTACTTTACATTTCGTGCAAGAGGCTGTTTTCGCGATTCGAACATGTGACCTCAAGTTTATAAAATAACAACATTTCCAGTTGTTCTAAGGCCTGTCTGCCTTCATGTGAGATCTTTCAGATGTTTCAAGGTCATAAAGCAACAACGTTCTGTATGTTCTTTCTGTATGTTTTTGTTGCATACAAATTTGGCCCTAGTCAACTCTTACCGTCCCAACTAGTCCCAAAAATGACCAAAACAATGATTACATGTTTATACACCAAATTTTCAATCATTGAAGCATATGTATTCCTCAATTACAAACCATAGAAATGGGATTTAGAAACTATATGAGAAAAACCTTTACATTTCCACTTTGCAGTAAAAATCAGCATAAAAAGTCTTCACACTTCAAAGCCTCTTTTAGCAGCAACTTCACCCTAGTAAGCAAAAGAAATCTCTAACATCAAAACCCATCATTATACATTCCTATTTGTCTCTCAATTGCACAATTCAAGTCCAATAACCCTAGCTATGATGTAGATGCAATGTTCATCAAAACTTACAATCTTACATTTAAAGGAAAGTTTGGAAGCCACTAATTTTCAATCCATTTTCTAATTACAAATCTAACTTTTCGTTAATTTATTAGGAGTTTTAGAAGATGAAAAAAAAAACTTTCATCGGTTGCTTTCTTTAAAGATTCGTTAATTTACTAAGAGTTTTAGAAGATGAAAAAAAACCTTCATCGGTCGCTTTCTTTTAAGATGTCAGAACGTAATTGCTTATTAGCTTACTAGATGATATTGATAGAATGATGAGATGTTTCTTCTGAGGAGAATGGGAGCAAAAGAAAACCATTAATTGGTGTTCTTGGGACGTAATTTGTCGATCCAAGGATAGAGGAGGTTTGGGTATCAAGCGTCTAAGGGACATGAATTTAGCTATGCTGGCCAAGCTTGGATGGAAAGTCTTAACTCGTCCTGATATTTTATGGGTCCAAGTTCTACGCTGTAAATACGGAGATATCCTATCGTCCCATACAAAACGAAACACCTCAGCTTTGTAGCGACATATTCGGTCGACGGTGCCACTATTGCGTGCCGGCTTGGAATCATCCAACGTCTTGAGCACGGACGCACAACCGAAATGGTTAGGCACTTCATCAGGTCAGTTCACGGTAGCGAGTGCTTATGAAGTCCAAGTATCACAGATGCTCCCTCCAGGCATACGGGAATGTGATGCTATTTGGGCAATGCGAGGCCGTCTTCGCTTCAATCTTTTTGTGGCAAGTATGTAATGATTTCCTTCCTTCTGCAATGATGCTTCATATGCGGCATCTAACTCAAGACACACGATGTAGGCTTTGTGGGCATCCAGTCGAGGATCCCTTGCATGCCCTTAGAGATTGTACTTGGACGAGCAGGGTATGGAAACGTTTGCAGCATTTAGCTAGCCGACCAGTGGTACGAGATTCAGCAGAGTGTAAGACGTGGATCAAGGTGAATGTGGCTGATCCGAGAATATTTGGCACGACGGGTCTTGAATGGAGATATATTTTCCGTGCAACAATACACAAGATTTGGTACTGGAGAAATCGAATGTATCACAACACTGATGAATATTATCCGCCTGTGTGGTATATTTGTAATGAGATTGTTGATGATACGATGAAGCTTGCTATATCTTCTTCTTTACTAGGGTTTCCTAGCTAGTGTCAATGTTCAGATAGTGTCTGGTTAATTGTATTGTGTACTATACATGATATATATTTGATAGTTGAATAAAAGTGCTCCGTTCCCAGTAAAAAAAAAAAAAAGCCAGAGCACTGATTTAATATCCAAATAAAATACGTTGAAAATCCATGAATAATGTATCTAATCCTATTAGTTTCTTTTGGGGATTTTTTTATTCTTTCTTTTTTTTAAAAAAAAAAACTATAAATATGGTTTAAATTCTAGCATTTCCTTAATTAAATACTAATAAGATTATGATAAATAAGAGAAAAAAGTTAACTTATCGGGGAATCGTATATTTATACTAAAAAGTCTAAAAATCACCATGACTGATTTAAAGACCTTGTCTTCAACTTCAAATATATTGTATCAACTGGATTTTGAGCGTTGAGCTAACGTCTACTCATAAGTTCATATATGTAGTATTATTTTCTTCATTGAAATAGGGTGTTAACGAATCGATCCGAGCTGACCACTATATTTTCTAATTCAGATCCGTTTAGTTAAACGAATTATTTGGTTCAGCTCATTTATTGTAAGAAGCTTCAAAATTTGTTCGAAAACAGTATAACTCTTTAAACGAGCCAAACATTTCACGAACGGTTTGGCTCGTTTTAATAAACGAATCTAATTAAGTGTTCGATCTTGACTCGTTTAAGTTAAATAACAAATGAACTCGAATCAAATACAAATCAATTTCAAACTGTTTGCGAATTATTCGGTTCGCTTGACACCCTTCAAATAATATCTTATCAGATTTTTATTTAAGGTTTGAGGTAAAGTTTGAGACTACATGTGATATTACGAAACTTATAGGGATTCAAATGTAAGTATCTTTCGTCTTCACGGCTCCACCCCAACCCATTTTCTTTGAATTGCAAATATAGGAGGACGTGCAGGTGAGATAACAACACCAAATATATCACATAGCTTGCGCGAAGACTCGATTTGAGGCTCCAGGGAATTTTCTCCCGCTTTTCTCCTTTCCTGAGCCCTAAATTTCTCGACGTTCTTCGTTTATCGGGTAAATTATATCTGTAATTATACTCTAGTTGTTTTGTGAATTACTTCGTTCAAGATATCTTTTTTGCGCCCTACCTCTTTGTGCCCTAATCAAGAATTAAAATTTCTCGTAGCTTCGATTTAAGTATGATCTTAACACGCTAGCATATCTAGTGAAGCTTTGGTTAGGTGGTTTAGAATTGCGGTTTTCATTGATCTCATTCTTTTTACATCTGCCAATGTTCATTTAGGATTTCGATTTTTCTGTAATGGGATTCATCCGGCATGGATTTCTGGTTTTTTAGAGTTTGGTGGATCATTTGTCTTGGTTGATTTGTTGAATTTGTATGTGGATCTATTTCTCACTTTGCAAGGGGGTCATTTTAGTTTCTTCTTTAAAAGTGAGGGTTGCTGAATCAGCAGGAATGATTTTTGACTGTGCAATTTTATCATTTTAAGATTCTAGAATATGTGCAATTTGCTGGCTTTAACACCTTTTGTTAAGTTTTTACTGGATAAATTAATACTTTGTAATTGATAATTTACATAAGATGTTTGATTGGGCGGTCATAGTCCTTGTTTTTAGATGCCCATTCATTTGAATTATTATGACGACTGCTGTGAGATGAAATGTAATGCTCATTCTTTCTTTCTCTTTAGTCTCAACATGGAAGTTCTGTATGTGGTTGAAGATCTCGAGTTTTATCAGATGATCGATAAGTGTGGATAGATAGTCTGATTAAATTAATTAATTGGTGATTGTGATTATTTACAGGTTGATCTTTTATTGCGGAATGGCCTCGGTTTCTAGTCAACCTCAGTTCCGCTATACTCAGCCCCCGTCCAAGGTTCTTCACTTGAGAAACTTACCATGGGAGTGTACAGAGGAGGAGCTAATTGAATTAGGCAGGCCCTTTGGGAGAGTTGTCAACACGAAGTGTAATGTTGGAGCTAATCGAAATCAGGCCTTTATAGAGTTTGTGAGTGTTCTTCCTCCTTTTTTGGGTAAAAAGTAGAAATTCATTTATTCCTGGATATAATCAGGGTATACTTTGTTGTTATGATATAATCATTTTATCTTTCTTCTTTCAATAGGCTGAATTGAATCAAGCTATTGCAATGATATCATATTATGCTTCCTCATCTGAACCGGCTCAGGTACGGGGGAAAACTGTCTACCTCCAGTATTCAAACAGGCAAGAAATAGTGAACAACAAAACTACTGCAGATGCTGCTGGAAATGTACTCCTTGTAACAATAGAGGGAGATGATGCGCGTCTTGTCAGCATCGATGTTCTTCATTTGGTAAGAGACATAATGTCACCTTGTCAGCACATGCTTAAAACAATTTTTTTTTTTTAAAATAAAACCTGACTATATGGTTTTTGATAGCTTATCTGTTATATGTTCCTGTTTGTCAAGCCTTTTGTTTTGACAACAAATGTGAATGGATCAGCAGGCCCATTTCAAGAGAATATCTTCAATGGCAGCTTTTTTGCATCGAGTGAAAGCGCATATGTGTTTGTCTCCTTTCTCCTTGCTTGTCTCTTGCTTCCCTTCTTCCTTCTCATCTTTCCTTTGCTGAATTACTGGAGAATATCAGATCTTCTTTTCGTTATTTTTTGAGGTCTAGTTATGGAAAGTCAAATTAAGTTTTTGAAATGAATGGGATTTTGCCTATCTTCCTGGTGTGTCTTATTTTTAGCCGTAAATCGTGGAGAGAATTGGGGGTTCTTTGGGTTGATAAGTTCAATAAGCAATGAACTGTATTGTGTGGTTGTGCTGCAAATTTCTGTACCTCTTAAAGTAAACATTTAAACATCTCTCTTTGGTTGAGAAAGGAAAATCTGCAGGGGCTTGTGCAGATATTTTTTCCATTTCCAATTTAATCTAGGTATCGTTTGTGGATAATAGCATCTTAATGTATCCTTGGCTCATATTTTCTTGATTTTGTAGCCACTTCTGTTTTCAAGTGCTATATTGCCAGATTTGTTTTGTTCATGAGCCAACTCAGTCTTAGGGGCAATGGGTAGGGATCATATGTAAGTGATGTGTCATCCTTTATTTTTTCTGGCAATTGGGCTGTTACTTAGCTCATAATCCTTTGTTTAATATATATTTAAATTCTGGTTTGGTTATTCAATGGCATAATATAGTGTCTTCATTTTGCAAAATAGGAGCTAGTTGAGAAGCACAACAGAAAACATGGCCGAAACATTAAGTATAAGATATTTATGTAATTTTATTTTTGAGCTCTGTGGCAATGAGAAGTATGAACATTACGAAGCTTTTGATAATCACTAAATTAAAGTGATATGAGATTGGAAAGTCCCCTTGACGTTAGCCAAGCATTATACATTGGACCCATTCTACTAACGTAGTTTATGTGTTCTTTTATACATTTTGGTGGATTGGGCTTTTGGTTCTTCCTATATGGTTTTGGGTTTTCCTATTTTCTTTATATGACTATGTGGTCCTTGTCACATCTTGATATTTTGTCGTTTTCTTATTACAGCCTGATATATTGTCGTGATTATGATTTGTTTTGCAGGTATTTTCTGCTTTTGGCTTTGTGCATAAGATAACAACTTTTGAGAAAACAGCTGGATTTCAGGTTCTTGTCATTTATATTTTTTTTTCTTATATGGACGTTTTCCACCCTACACCAAAATTTTATTAATGTATTATGTTACTCTTTAGGCTTTGGTACAATTTTCTGACGCGGAAACTGCTTCTTCTGCTAAGGAAGCTCTTGATGGAAGAAGCATTCCCAGGTGATGTTGGGTTTATTTTGGGCTTGGGATGTTGCCCATTGTTGTGGATGATATGTCTGGACATCTTTCAGGAGCCCTTTTAAGAATCTACTAAAAGGGGTACACGCATGCTCCTTAGCCCGTTTAACTTCCCTCTCTCTTCTCTTCCTTTTGTTTCCCCCCTTCCCTTCCCCATCATGTCATTTTGGAGGTCAGGTAGACATTTCCTTTCAGTACCTTAACTATGTCCTGCCGGTTATATGTCAAAGGAAGTCCTCTTGACATCTTTAGTAATTCATGTAAATTGGATAGTCGTTATTAACGCCACTGACAGGGTGTTTTATGAAAGACTACTTGTTTGTGGTTTCTCAGGCCTGGATGTTAGATGCTTGTTTGTCTCTCAAGTACTTCAAGTTAGTCGTTGCTCCTGATTATGTGGTATCTGATTTTGTTCTTGGTGCATTTCAGGTACTTGATTCCTGAACTTAGGCCATGTACTCTTAAAATCACATATTCTGCTCATACTGATTTAAGTGTGAAATTCCAGAGTCATCGCAGCAGGTACTCCTTTTGTTGATTTTTTATCCCGCAATTTTCTCTCCCCCCCCCCCCCCCCCCCAAAAAAAAAGAAAAAAAAAGACTTTCTCTCCTTTTCACTTCCAAGCTCTTCCATTTCCTTCTGTCTACACAGTTTCTCTCAGTTGACCGTATACGTCTATTCATTTTGGCAGAACTGTCCCCGTGTGTATTATCTTGATGGTTTGCATTATTCTGATTGACTTTTCCTGTTTTTGTCAAATAGGGACTACACAAATCCTAATCTTCCTGTTGCTCCTTCAGCAATTGATACTAGTGGTCAGGTAACCAGTTGAGAATAGATTGGCATTGGACTCCCTTTTCTTTTTTTGTGCTTTTTTGTTCTTCATTTGCTGTTCTAACTGAATGTTTGCTGCTACCTCCTTGAGACTGCTTGGTATAACTGTGTCTGGAAAAATGACAACCTTGTTGCATTACCATCTCATCTGAATGAATGCTTGTGCTGCTTAAAAGAGGAGTTTTATATTTATACACTGATCAGAGCCCTTCATGTGAGTTGACATGTACACAATTGTAACAGTAATTGTGTTGTACAGTAGTAGTAGTAGTATTAATTTTGAGAAGGTGGGAGCAGCAGGATTCGGAGCTAGGACCTCTTGTTTTGATACCATGATAAGTTGTCATCTCCTTTAAAAGCTCAAGCTGTTAAAAACAAGGAGTAAATTTAGCATTTATATACTTAACAAACTTCTTGCTGCCTAATGAGTAACTTGTAAACATGTTTTGGTTTCCTTAGTCAGGAATTTGAGCACATTTTGTTTCACCCTTTTTGACTAGTGCTTGATGACCAACATATGCTTCGTACATGTGTATTGTGTGTTTTGTTTTGTTTCTATCCTTTTTTTGTCTCCAATTTGAAATATTCTTGTCGTCCCAGTTTGCTGTAGGTGTAGATGGGAAGAAATTAGAGCCTGAGAGTAACGTCCTCCTTGCTTCAATCGAGAACATGCAGTATGCTGTCACCTTGGACGTTTTACACATGGTGAGGCCTCTCAAACTGTTAAGTTTGTTATATCTTTTTCTTCTTAAAACTGCTTCTAGTTGGTTGATTGTCTTTCTACATGCTATTCTAGGTGTTTTCTTCTTTTGGTCCTGTTCTAAAGATTGCGATGTTTGACAAGAATGGTGGTGTTCAAGCATTGATACAATACCATGGTAAGATGCCTTCAAGCTCATACTGCCTGTTGGTTTAGAATTGCGAATTGCTCCCTGCTTTTGAGGCCGGTCGTCTACCCATCCCCTCCTTCCAATATTTCAAAGGGAAAGATTAGTTGTAGAAACTGCTCCAGGGATATGTTAACATAATTTTTTTTTGGTATACCTGGTGGGGTGAAGACTTTTGCAGCCTTGTTACTGAAACATTGGGGATGGTTTAAGAAATTTAGGAAATATGGACAAGAAAAATTCTCTTAACAGATTTTTAGGTTATTTAACCTTTTCCTATTATGAGACGTTGAACGAGCTCTATATGGGTGCAGATGTTCGGACTGCTGTTGTTGCAAAGGAAGCATTAGAAGGGCATTGCATATACGATGGCGGATATTGCAAACTTCATATATCTTACTCTAGACACACTGATCTCAGTATAAAGGTAACTTTGTGCTATGCAAGCTGTTTTTCTGTGTTCAGCTTGATCCCCATTTATTAGTTGGTAAGGTAGGAAAAAAAAATAACTTCTCTCTTGCTTTTTGAATAAATGATAAGAAGTCGTTACTACTTTCTCTTACCAAGATATGCCTTTTCTGGAGGATTTGAGGAATTCATTGTGCTTTACTAATTTATTTTGCTTCCCATAAGTTTATTTATTTTATCCTTGAAGAGCTAATACTCGAACTTGCGATGGTGGAGATGATGATAATAATGATTTTAATGATATGAGAAAATTCCTCTTGATCTTTATTCCCATAAGGACTTCAGGTTTCATGGCCTTAATCATCCCAAATGACCCCTTGAATGGTTTTGACCTCCCTTCCGTGACATGTGGTCCATGTCTATAGCGTTGGGGTAGAGAGGATCTGGGTCGATTTTTTCTTTTTCTTTTTGGGGCTGGGGAAGGTTGTGTGTTGAAGGAGTCTCCAAACATGATCATGACTAAATAGAAAACGGACCAAAGAGTAAAGGCAATTTACCTAATAATATTAATAAGGGGGGCATAGGAAGGAACCTGTAACTAGACAGTCCAATACCACGCAATTTATAGCAGGCACTTGCACTGAAATTTATCTGGCGGAAGATTTGGAACTCCAATATTGCATTTGTTGTTAATACTTAATAGGAGTTTCTGTTAGAGCATATAGGGTTTCTTTGTGTAAATATTCATTTGTCCCATTATTTTGTTTGCAAAAGATTGCTATACTTGGTTTCTGTTCGTATTTTCCATCCTCTTAACTTAGAAAAGGAGAAGAAACGAGAGGGAGTGGGGGGGGGGGGGGGGGGGAAGATGTTGGTCTAAAATCAGTCCTAGTTATGTACTGAGAATATTAATTTTCTAGTGTCAACTTATGAGCACAATGTCTCCATTGTCGATGGTATACTTATTAAATTTTGCATAAGTCTCCTTCATATAACGAACTTGCACATGTTCTATGGATTGAATGGTCACCTTTCGTTTGCTCGTTTCAGGTCAACAATGATCGAAGTAGAGACTACACTGTCACAAATTCTCCTATTATGAACCCACAACCTCCAGTTATGGGACAGCAATCAGTACCCATGGCTGGAGGTCCTGGTTCTCACATGTACATTGGTGCACAATATCCTCCGGCTCCGAATATGCATGCCGCTCCTCAGCCTTCTCCAAGTTGGAATCCATCAGCCATGGCGGGACCTCCACCAACGTCAATGCATATGCATGGTCATCCTTACATGCCACCTGGGAGCATGCCTGCCGAAATGGGTCATGGTATGATGCCGTTACACAGTCAAAATGGTATGCCTCATCCAGGAGCACCAATGCCTCCTTATCAACAGAGATAGCGCCGTCTTTAAATTAACCTCTGGAAACCTACAATTGTCATTTTGGTTATAACAAGACATACAGAATGGTGAGATATGCTGTTCCTTACGTTTGTATCATCCTGCGGATGTGTACTGGTTGCCCTAGTTATCCATTTTTCCTCTTTACTGTACCATTGTGTTGGTCTACAATATTCGTAACTTCAAAGCTTGCCCGTAGTCTACATGGGATAAGAGGATTGCTGACGCATGAAAAGTACTCTGTCTGGAATTAATAATTTATATTGCTTTATTCCATCACTCTCCAAATTGGATGCGTTTCTTATGTAGTGAAGTAGCAGTTGATCTGACACACCTTGACGCAATTTTCATTATTGGTCATCGGGAAAGATCTGTGTTGTTGATGATTTATCATTAATCGAATTGCTGGATCTCCCATGTGTTGCTGTACCTGTGAAAATTTTGTAAGAAAGAACAAAGAAAAGGTTACTGGTTACCGTACATCAGTCCAAGGCCATCGTCTTATGAAGCTTCTCATGTATTCAACCGCACCCACAACTTCAAGTGGTGTAAAATGTTTGTTAGATTTTATTTTTATTTAACTGAACATCGTAATCGTACATCAGAGAAAATAACTATCATTACAACCACTCAATCTTTCATATACATTACATAGCATGTGTGATGTAGAATATCATCCGACCAATTTGCACTAAACAACAATAGATAAGCATGAACATTAGTTGCCATGTTTCTTTTTTTAAAAAAAAAATAAAAAATAAAAAATCTTTTTCCCATGTTTGATAAGAGAGAATTCTGAAAAGAGAAAAAGAAAAAAAAATCGTCAAGTAGAGGTTTTCGTTTTTGACGGGAATCGAGCTAAGGTTTCACGATGTCAAATAGGAAACTAAAAAGATGCCTCACTGGTGTAGTCCCGTCGGTACTCAAGTTGAAAATTGCTACTAAAAAGGCAACGGTTCGAATCAGGAGACATTCGCAGTGTAGGTGTTCTACTCCTGCTAGTTTGTAGGAGACAATTGATCTACTTCTGCTAGTTTGTAGGGACAATTTGTGTGGTTCTCGTGTGCAGCCTTAAGAGGCCGCTGTACACAACTCTATCATTTCTTTCTGTTCTTCCAATTCTTCTATTATTTCTTTCCCACCAAAGTGAATATGAACTAGCAACCAGGCCAAACAGTAGCAATTCTCTCTGAAATGTACACTTCATGTTTTTCTTTTTATCCATTTCATCACTCTATTCCATTATATAGGTGGCAGTCCGGGTCCAATATACGCTGCTACACTTTCTCCAGACTATGCATACGAACAGGAGAAAACAAAAGGGTTCATATGTCTTCATCAACTCTACTAAAGCGTACCTCTAAATTCAGTTCCACACCTATAATTCACATAGGGAAGAGCATGTTCTTATGGCTCGCTGTTCTGATTTAATTTCTAGATAATGCGTGGTGAATTTGGTTGAAAATGGAATCATCAAAAGACTAATGAAACCCACAATTATTTGGAGCAACTTTTGGCACTCGGTAGACCTACTATGGGATGTAGCTTAGCTTCTACACTCTACAAGAACAGAAGCTTCGATATCACCTATGGTTAGGAATCTCACTGCTTATGTCAAACCAAAAGAAAAGAACAAGAAAAATCTCCTTGCTTCGAAAATTCCATAGGAACATTCTACTTTATCTGTAAAAGCACACGAGGGAGAAAAGCAGTACTGTAAGCATGCGAGATACTACAGGTTATTTTGGAACAAAAGGCAAAATCCCTTGCCCCGGGTCCAAAGAGCTTTAGAGGATATAAATCAGAAGCCACTGAGGACGTAAATCAGTAGCCCAGTGGCTTCCTACGTTGTGTGAAGATTTACACAGTGGTCTACACAAGATGCACCCACAAACTAAGCCTTCGGCCTAGCAGCAATTGAACACCCACATCCTGCGTGTCCCGGATTTGAACTCTTGACCTCTTAGGACAAGTTCTAACCCGAGTACCAACTGGACTATGTCTTAGAGGCTACTACAGGCCACAAGATGCACCTACAAACTAAGCCTTCGGCCTAGCAGCAATTGAACACCCACATCCTGCGTGTCCCGGATTTGAACTCTTGACCTCTTAGGACAAGTTCTAACCCGAGTACCAACTGGACTATGTCTTAAAGGCTACTACAGGTTATTTTATGTAGCATAACTATTGATATACCCTTTCTTTTTCTTTTTCTAAATGGCAGACAACACTTACCGCAAGGCAAATACATATACCGACAGGCTACACAGAAAGCATTCTCGTTTCACATGTAAACATATACTCAGACCTCCAATCCATCAACGACATTTATTTTTCCAACCTATACGCATTTCATCTGAGCCAAGATAGTGTTGGGAAAATCGGGTATTTTTCCCACTACAACGACACAACTAGTGAAATGCACCAGTTCAGAACTAATGAACTGGACAGAACACTAACTAAACTACCCGACAAATAATATTGAATACTACACTACAACAGGAAAGAAAGTAGTAAAACAACAATAAAGAGAACAGAACAATAAAAGAGATAAAGAGAGAAACACACCCGAAAGCTTTGCCACTAGAGCTTCAGCCAAGATAGCTTGATCTCCGAACACTTGCTGAATTGCTTGCTTCTATTTATATGTAGAAGAAGATACAAGTTGTGGGATGATTTACATAAGAGGTGGAGAGGTTTATTTATAACTCCCAATTTTCCTATTCATTCTAAAACCACCGATGTGGTACAAAAATAAGCCAACATTTCAACAAATCTCCACCTTTGGCTTAATTTCAAATCCTACCATATACAAACTTATCAACAAAAAAAAAAAAAAAAAAATATTCTTCGTGGAGCTTTCAAATGTTGCACTGTGAAGTACTAACTCAAACGTGCAAGATATTAACCAAGTCTAAACAATGTTCAAACTTGGTCCTTGTAACAACCTTGGTCAACATATCTGCAGGATTCTCCGTAGTATGAATCTTCTGGAGAAGTATCTCCTCTTCTTCGAGAATTTCCCGCACAAAATGATAGCGAACATCAATATGCTTCGTCCGTGCATGAAAGACTTGATTCTTCGCTAAATGAATAGCACTCTGACTGTCAGAATATACTTTAAGTTGTTTCTGACCAACTCCCAAGTCTTTAAGCAACCCATAAAGCCAAATTGCTTCCTTCACAGCCTCTGTAATCGCCATATACTCTGCCTCTGTTGTAGACAAAGCCACCGTTGACTGCAAGGTAGACTTCCAACTAACTGGCGCTTTTGCTAAAGTGAACAAATAGCCAGTTGTAGATCGCCGCTTATCTAAATCTCCAGCATAATCAGAATCACAATATCCAATTACGCCCTGACCAAGTGATTTATCTTGCTCAAATTCCAATCCAACATCTACGGTATTTTGGAGATACCGTAGAATCCATTTCACAGCTTGCCAATGACCCTTGCCTGGATCATGCATGTATCTACTAACAACACTAACAGCCTGTGAAATATCTGGTCTCGTACACACCATTGCATACATCAAACTTCCAACTGCATTCGCATAAGGGACTTTTGCCATGTATTCTCGTTCTTCATCAGTAGTTGGAGACAAACGACTACTCAGTTTCAAATGAGGAGCAAGTGGGGTACTTACAGGTTTTGTACCTTCGTGCATACCAAACCGTTGTAGTACCTTCTGCAAATACTGCTTCTGTGACAGCCAAAGTTTACCCCTCTCTCTGTCTCTGCTTATCTCCATCCCGAGAATCTTCTTGGCTTCCCCCAAATCCTTCATCTCAAACTCTTTACTCAACTGAGCCTTCAACTTGTCAATATCTGCTTGGCTCTTTGCTGCTATCAGCATGTCATCAACATATAAGAGTAAGTAGATGTAGGAACCATCTTGAAGTCTGCGCAAATACACACAATGGTCGTATTTGCTCCTCTTGTACGACTGACCCTTCATAAACTTATCAAATCGTTTGTACCACTGTCTTGGAGATTGTTTCAGTCCGTATAACGATTTGGTAAGTTTACAAACCCAATTTTCTTTACCAGCAACCTTGTATCCTTCTGGCTGAGTCATGTAGATTTCCTCCTCCAAATCACCGTGTAGGAACGCGGTCTTCACATCAAGTTGAGCTAGCTCCAAATTCAACTGTGCTACCAAGGCCAACAATATCCTAATGGAGGAATGTTTAACAACTGGAGAAAACACTTCATTGTAATCAATTCCCTCCCCCTGAGCAAAGCCTTTAGCCACCAACCTTGCCTTGTAGCGAACATCTTCTTTATGAGGAAATCCTTCTTTCTTTGCAAATACCCATTTGCACCCAATTGCCTTCTTATCTTCTGGTAGTTGTGCCAGCTTCCACGTATTGTTCTTCTTCAGAGATTGCATCTCTTCTTCCATTGCACCTGCCCAGCTTCCCCTTTCTGGACTTAGAATAGCTTCTGAGTAAGTGGATGGAATGTCATCAACAACTGGAAGTGCATAGGCTACCATGTCAGCAAAACGAGTAGGTTTTTGAATTTCTCGTCTTTGCCTTCGAACTGCAATTGGCGCCGATTGCTGTTGAGGTTCTTGGGTAGAATCCTCTTCTTCATCTGACTCTTCTTCTGCCATAGGAGAGTCACTGGTGGTGCTTCGTGCTGGGATCACCACTCTTTGCTCAAACTCCACCTGCTTCGGAGTACACTCCACCTGCTGCAGAGTACTATCAGCTCCTTCTTGATTTACCTTGTTCATCATGGGAGATTCATCAAAGGTAACATCTCTGCTGATAATCGTCTTCTTTGCCTCCAGACACCATAAACGGTATCCTTTCACTCCAGGATTGAAGCCCATGAAAAGAGCCTTCTTTGCCCGTGGATCCAACTTTGATTCAATCACATGATAATATGCAATAGAACCAAAAATATGCAAAGAATCATAATCAGTTGCAGGTTTTCCAGACCATGCCTCCAACGGAGTTTTGCCATCTATAGCAGATGATGGCAACCGATTGACGATATGTTGAGCGTATGTCACAGCCTCAGCCCAAAATTTTCTGTCTAACCCAGCATTAGATAGCATACAACGAACTTTCTCCACAAGTGTCTTGTTCATACGCTCTGACACGCCATTCTGCTGTGGTGTCTTTCTAACAGTGAAGTGTCGAATTATGCCACAGTCTTGGCATACCTTCAGGAATGGATCATTCTTGTATTCTCCTCCATTGTCTGTTCGGAGAACCTTAATCTTCCTTCCTGTTTGGTTTTCAACTTGTGCTTTCCACTTAAGGAAAATGTCAAGCACATCATCTTTATTCTTCATTGTATACACCCACACTCTTCTTGAAAAATCATCAACAAAGGTGACAAAATAATGCCTACCTCCAATAGATGGAGTCTTGGCAGGTCCCCACACATCTGAATGCACATAATCCAGAATACCCTTGGTATTATGAATCGCAGTGCCAAATTTCACTCTTCGTTGTTTTCCAAGAACACAATGCTCACAAAATTCAAGTTTGCAAGCCTTAGTACCTTTCAACAGTCCTTGTTTGGCAAGAATTTGCAAGGACTTTTCTCCAGCATGTCCCAATCTCATATGCCATTACAGACTCAATATATAGTATTCAATATTACAACAAATTTCAGACAGCCCAAGAGCGAACCTTCGTCTCTGATACCACTTGTTGGGAAAATCGGGTATTTTTCCCACTACAACGACACAACTAGTGAAATGCACCAGTTCAGAACTAATGAACTGGACAGAACACTAACTAAACTACCCGACAAATAATATTGAATACTACACTACAACAGGAAAGAAAGTAGTAAAACAACAATAAAGAGAACAGAACAATAAAAGAGATAAAGAGAGAAACACACCCGAAAGCTTTGCCACTAGAGCTTCAGCCAAGATAGCTTGATCTCCGAACACTTGCTGAATTGCTTGCTTCTATTTATATGTAGAAGAAGATACAAGTTGTGGGATGATTTACATAAGAGGTGGAGAGGTTTATTTATAACTCCCAATTTTCCTATTCATTCTAAAACCACCGATGTGGTACAAAATTAAGCCAACATTTCAACAGATAGAGTAATACATGCACAAAAAAGGGCGAAAGGCACGACTATACAGACTATAAATATGGACGCTATAACTACCGATAAGCCTCCGAAGCCTCTGCGCAGGGAAATCCTTCAAAGAAGCTTCATCCTAGGTGAATATAGTCTAGCTACATCTCCCAAGCCTACTCATTGGTCTTGCCCTGCTGCATTGCAAGCCTCTCTGATACATCGGCGAGCGATTTGAGATTGCACTTGATCACTGCTTCAAGAAAATAGCAGGTCTCGTCCTTGGTGTTCCCTTCAGGCACGTCCACTACAAATGATTCTATAACCACGGTTCCCCATCTTCCTTCCATGAATGTTGGATGTACAGAGACGATTGAGGAATAGTTCTGTAAAAATGAGGGTGGGTGAGGTCAGTTGCGTTGGTTGTGCACCACTGTATTGCACTAACCATCATAGCATAAATGAATAACAACTATTAATGTGAGCAATAGATAGTTCCGACGCAAAAGAAAAAACAGTAATAATATTAATAATAAGGAACTTGGCTTAAAACTTCATGTGTTTCCTTAAACAACATGTCCACCCTTTCCTCTGATTACAGTAATAAGAAGCAACAACTAGGTGTATGCCTGACCGCTTGAGCTAGACTTAGAGATAACAATGCAAAATAGTCTCACAAACCTGAGGGCATCATATAGAAGCCACTTTGAGGCCTCGGACAGGGCCTGCTGAAGCCTACAATCTAATGTTAAAACTGTAAAAAGAAAGCAGAATTGCTACTTTGTACTTGTAGAGAATACAGAGTCTGCATGTCAAAGTGAGACATTCTGGAGATGGAAGTATCTTATTCTTGATAATGCTGCTGAAATTTGAAAGAATAAGAAAAATTGGTGTTGAAAGTTCATTGCTACACATTACACGATCATGACAATCCACATTACTTTCAGCATTTAATGAAATGGATCAAGACAAAAATAAATAAATATAACACATAATATAGGCACACAGAATTTATGCACATATGGACACAGAATAGTAGCTTTACAAACATAATCGTGACGCAGAGATATGAAACACATACCCTGAGCCTGTGATCACCTCCAACAATTCGAATGCTGAGAACATGTTCTTCATCATTAAGTGCTTCCAACCTCTCAGTGCTGGTGGTGGCTGGAAGGCCAGACCTAACATCAACTTCCCTAAGGCTTCCAATCTGTAGATTCCCCCGCACAACGCACCTGCTAATGAATGGCTTGTACTTCTGTGGCTGATCAAACCTCCTCACCAGTGACCAAACCTATCACACCAACATTCATGAAACATTGATTAGACCCTAAATGCCAATGCAGTTAAGCATTACACATTTAAATCTGCTCACATAACACCAGCAGAGAACAGTTAGCATGTCTCAAGTTAGAAATTGATGCACATATTTGTCTAAAAGATGAATATGGCAGAGTCAAATTGTAACTAATGAGAGATATTGACTGGAATAACCATTGGAGCATTTAGAGAATGTAATCATGGGAACAAAATGTCAAATCAGCCGTTTCCAGGAGTAAAATATGAAACCATAAACTTCGGTGAGACATGTTGATCCTTGTCTATAAGACATAAACCAAAAAAGAAGAGTTGGTTAAATAACCGTCTTTAATGGGCTAGAAAATGTTAATCATCAGAAAAAAACTAAAGGATACACCCACACTTCACATCAAAAAGCAGGACACAAGAAATTTAGATAAGCTAAAAAATAGAAGCAGCATCTGGTGCAGCATTCATAGACCGGAAAACAGATTTAGAAAGAGAAATTAATACGCGACGACCTTAGTTTATCGAGATTCTGTAAGGTCCAACAGCGAACTATCAGACCAACAAAAGCGTGAAATATAAGGCAAGTAATAACTGGCAGATATATTAGACACATGCAGTAATTGCAGAAACAAAACAAATCCATCAGACGATCACAAATTCAGAACACCGAAAACAAAAGCAAAATCAATGAAGTCAAATGCGGAAAACATGAACCTCATCGAAGAGATACCAAAACAAAAATAGGATCCACAAAATTTCAACCGATCAAATCGAATCAACGAGAAATAATAAAAAAAAAAAAAAGCTAAAGAGAATCAAACCAGATGAACAGGAGCATTGATGCGCTTGACGAGAATGGAAGTGCATTGATTCTCAGCTGGCTGATGCTTGTGATGCTTCCACAAATACTCTCTCTCCGTTATGCTAAGTCCGGTATCCTCTCCGTCGACTTTCCACTGATCACCGGAGATAAAACTTCCAGGCATTTTTACCGAATTAGTAGCTCCTTCACCGGCTGAAGTCAACTCCGTCGGCCTCCGATCAACTCGGTGCGCCACCACTTAAAATTAATCACTGAAGTTTAAAAAATTATAAAAGACAGTGGAGGAGATTGAGATTCATTCACCAAAGTGCTCAAATTCATAGGCTCTCGTCTTCTTCTCATCCACTGCCATATATAAAACAATAAAGAAATGGAGGAATTGCCTCATCTCTATGTACTTTTAGGATTAGTTTACTCCACCGTAGTGCACCGACTTCCTTATTGGATTAAATAGTTTTTTTTATTAATAGTAGTGTTGGGAAAGGACAAAGAAAAAGGAAAAAGAGAGGGAAGGTGGCGTTTGCATTTCATGTACGTCTTATCCGCTGGTTTCTTTTTTTTCTCTATTTCCTTTATCAATGACGAACCAAACAGTTCGCATGATCGGTTTGTATTTGTTCGATAATTATTTGTCAACGATCCAAATTCGAATATATATTTAGGTTTGTTTAGTTAAACGAATCAAATTGTTCGCGAACTGTTTGGCTCGTTTAAATAGTTATAAGGTTATCGAGCGAACTTGAACTAATTCTAAAGTTCGTTTAGCTAAACAAACCGAGCCGAACAGTTTATTTAGCTAAACGAATCTGAATTCGAAAACTAATATTCGATTCGGCTCGGTTAGTTAACATCCCTAATCACATCTCCAAGTAGTGGGTTTTTTATTTATTTTTTTTAATCATATCTATCGATCAATCATACATTGATATTCCAATGACAACCAAATCTATTGCCAGGTCTAGAGATTTTCTTTATCACATCTAATATAAATTATTTATACGCCATCATCTCATCGGTTTGCTTAACTGCCTCCGTTTTTTTTTCCTTCTTTTTTTGGATAACTTTTTTATCTATATACTCTTCTCATTACAAATTATTTTTCTTTGTAAAACTTAAACAAAAATAAAAAAAATGAAATAGTTATTGAAAATTTTTTACTTTTCAATTTGTAATTAAAGGTTAAACCTGTAATTATTATATGGATGTTACGGACAAAATGTTTTAGTGGACTTTCTTGACAAAGAAATAAATGAACAGCCTAATTTTCAATATAACAAAGCGTTGATTTCAGGCTTGTGTTTAGAAGCGTTAAAAAATAGTAAAATACTTTCAATTTTTAATTCACCGTCAGATTGTTAAATTTTCAATTGTTATTCGTAGATTGCGAAGAAGATATTTTTGATGGACATATATGGACAAAGAATGACGTATTTCAACATAAAGACTCATATAGTTTTGGATCAGTCTTCTAAACTGTCCAACAGAATAGTGACAGAAGATGAGCGATGCCTTTGGATTCATCTTTTGAGCGGTTACAGATTAGCGGCAAGAACCAGTAACGACCAACCAATTTAGATTTAGCAACCAAAACATCCTCTTACATTAAGATGCGTATATCAGATTGCAAATCGATAAACACAAGACATAGCCTGATGAAAACAACCAAGAGATAATTAAGAGGGAGTTTGGAAAATATCCTGATGGAAACAATCAATGAATAATCAAGAGGGAGGTGGGAATTCGAATCCCTCCGAGGTCATTTGTGGAAAATTCTATTGTTTGAGCTCCACAATGCTGTACCTGTATTTATAACATGTCCTTTATCTGAATCTATCAGGTTTTTGATTTACATCCCTATATTTCTTGTGGGACTGAGGATGACAGCGACTCTTAATACCATCATAAACACAATTACTAAAACTATAATAACTATGAAATTTATTACACCAAACTAAAAGTAATGTCGAGAGGATGAAGTCTCGTGAATAAATTAATGGGAAAGAGGATAAACTCCAATTCACGTCTTTCTGTTCACGTGCTGACCTTCTTTTAGGTGTTGCTTTTCATCCACTAGCTCTTGTTGGCAAAAGATTTAACTCCAATCCAATCTGCTCTAGTTCTAAGGAGTTGTGTGGAGAATGTAAATCAGGAATCCAGCGGCTTCCTAGATTGGGTGAGATCTTACACAGTTATCCATACAAGTTGCCCCATAAACCAGGCCTGACAGCAGAGGAACACTCACACTGTGCGCGTCCTAGATTCGAACTCATAACCTCTTGTTGACAATCTTCAATCCAAGTACCAACTGGACTATGTCCTAGAGGCGAAAAAAGAATATCATCCACTAGCTCTTTGTCGTCGTCCACCGCCCCCACCCCCCAAACTCCCTATCTACAAGGTTAGGCATGATGCGCTGATGTCTAGGCCAAAAAGTTCAGTTTTTAGCGGACATTTTGTATAGGTTTTGTGTATATGACCTCTGCAACCTAAGAGGACGCTAACCTTTTGATTTGAATCTTTCACAATGCTTCTTGGGGCTGGAACGATGGAAAGCCTCAAGGCAAGGGTATGGCATTTGACTCCAAGGTTAGACGACAATAATAATAACAACAACAACAACCATATCCAGTATATCTCAACGACAGCAAAAGCTATCGCTAGGGTCTGGGGAGGGTAAGAGGCAGGTAAACAACACCTCCATCCCGAGGGATATAGAGTTTCCTTCCAGTGAGACTTCGGCTTTATATGTAGACATAGATAGTATAATAATATGAATATGTACTAGTGAAATGACTCTAAGGTTAGACACATTGTATAAATACTATACATATAATTATAAAATATTGTAGATATAAGAAATATGTATACATACATGTATAAAATATTTACTAAGGGAATAGTTGAATGAATCAAGAGGCAGAGTTTCGAATAGAGATTCCCTTCGCATTTCTGCTATGATAAGAGATATTCATTATTCAATAAAACACGAGTCACCTTCTTCTTCATTTTGCTTTTTTTAAGGAAGTGTTTCTCCGAATAAGTAATATCTTTTGTGAGAAGTTATGAGCTGTTATTACGAAATCTGTTTTGTTATAAAAATATTTTTTGTTATTATTGAGTTTTATTTTCAAGTTCTTGTGCATTTTAATTATATTTGATTTCATTTTCTTATTAATAGTGTGTCATTTATATAAAACAAGAAATTGCAGGCTTATGTTGTGGCATCCATCCACTGAACGTATGCAAAATGTTAGAACGCCATCGAACGAACAAATGACACTCCTTTAATGGATAAATGTATTAGAAGTATACTTATGCATATACATATCAAATACCATAGGTCACAACCACCATAAAAATCACTATGAACATTATGGCATGGACCTAAAAGTGTTGGGAGTTACAAAAAAAACTGATTTCTATACACTAACAAACTAACACACCATATCTCTATTATTGTATCATACATATAGAGACGGGTCGAACTCTCCATCTTTTGCTCCACTTCTATATATCCTCAATGTGAGGTACTTGTGCAGGACCATATATTACAAAAACCATGGCCTGGTGCAAAAATAATCCAACTATGAACACTGCATTGTGAGAAGGACCAGAGAAAACCGTTGGCTGAAAAATTGAACAATCTACGGCTAACATTGCTCGGCCCATCTGGTGAGACGAAGCAAGAAAGCAAGCACTTCAGAAGGACCCTTGAGAGAGAATGAAGCTGAGGTTTCTCTTGGGACTGAGGACACAATGATGGATACTCCCTCCCCTCTGCTATTTAGTGCCTGATCACATTTTCATTGAAAATAAATAAATAAAAATTAAGAGGCTTACCTAATAGTTTTATCATGGTCCAGCCATAATTTTAATTCAATAAGATATAGACAATTAAATGGAAATACATCTTAATGAGTTCATGGAGACAGAGGATTAATGTTAAGGAGGTTTAGACATGATATATGGGTACTTTAGAGTATACTTAGGGGCTCAGATACTCTCTACGCTTTATGTTGACTTTGCACTTTTTGTTTTTGTCTTTGTCTTTTATTATTTGTGCATATACACGGTTATGGCTTTCCATTTCTATTTACTAAATTCCTTCATTAACACACAAGCATACCATATCCCTATTATTATGCCATTTATGCAGGTGTATATAGAGTCAGAGGATCTGGAAGCAAACTTTATATCCCTTGGGATGGAGTTATTATTGTCTGTCTTTCACCCTCCCCAGACCCTCACCATTATAAAACTTGCAAGATTTACAGTTCAAGAAGGCATAAAAAGAGAAATGTCAAGCAGACCTTGAAAGCATCTTCATCAGTTCTGTCATCTCCGATATAAATTGGGAGAACAAGGTCAGGTTCGGCAAATCCTAAGGTGTCAAGCAAGTAGATTAGTGCATTGCCTTTGTTCCACTTAATTGAGGGTCTGATTTCCAACACCTTTTTCCCCCTTGTCAAATGAAAGCATTGATCGTAGTCTTCCACCACTGATAATACTGTTTTTTCTAATGCATCATAGTCCTGTATGCATCATCCAATATTTCAAAATAAATCAATGAACGACTTGGCTTTGATCAAATAGATAGTCCATCCTAATGTAACACCCTTATCTTACATTGAAAATATAGACCTTTAAGTATCTCAAACTAACTTGCATTAACCATTTTCAAACGCGGGAAGTTAAATCTCTGGAAAATTTGGCATCTAGTGATGTCAGACTTGTGCTAACACCACTTTATGCGTGTATATATAGAGTCAGGAGACTCACTGGAAACAAACTCTTTATCCTTTGGAATAGAGGTATTGTTTGACTGACTCTCACTCTCCCCAGACCCTAGCGATAGTTTTTGCAGTCGTTAAGATATATTGTGTATGTGTTGTTGTTGTTATAGACTTGCACTAACACCATCGTGATATATAGTGATAGGCGCAGCTATTGATCACTTGCCTCTTGTTGGACATGGCGGTAATGCACTGATATGCAGAATTTGTTGTCCTCTATAAAGACACCGGTTATGTCAAGCGTTTTCTCTTTTAACTCCTTCAGCATCTGTACTTTGTTCATTAGAGAAACAAGAAAAAACAATTCAATTAGTATTTTTTTTAAAAAAAAAAAGAAGTCTAAATCAAGATGAATGAATATTTCTAATACCTTTTGGATTGCAGGCAGAAACTCCCTAGCAGGCTGGAAAAGGGTAACTTGGTTTTCCTGCAAAATATTCGTTACTTCATTCATATACATGATATTTGGTTGAAAGATATTTCCAACAATATATGCATGAAAACTTATAATTGTGAATGTATCTCTAACATTGTTATGATGGACTTGCTTTTGATGCTTGCAGTCATTAGCCTTAGGTTGCAAAGAAGGTCCCATGATATCCATCCCATGGCTCCCTGCATAGTACACTTCCTCCAGCTTCACAAATTCATAAACCTAATAAACCAACATCAACCAAGAAAAGACATTATAACACATACAAATCTTAACTGTCTATTACAGTTTGAAAGCCTCATTGTAGATGGGAAAAGAAGCAAAGGCATACACAAACTGACTTGGGAGAAACAGATTAGGCATGACCTACTAGATTTACATATCTCTGGGAACATGGTTCAGGATAAGAGCTCATGGAGATGGAGGATTAAGGTTATCGAGGTGTAGGCAGAGTATATAAAAGAGCTCAGATAATCAACGTTAGGTTGACTTTGCACTCCTTGTGCTTGTCTTTCTCTTTCATTATTTGTCGTTATTTATGTGTCTATGCATGTACATATAGAGCCGGGGGCCTCGGGGGGAAGCGAACTCTCTATACTTTAGTATGAAAGAATTGTTTGTATGTCTCTCACCCTCCCCAGACTCTAGCAATAGTTTTTGGTGTAATTGAGATATGATGGGTATGTGTTGTTGTAGTATAATATGGATACAGTTATTGAACGATGTACATGTGGCACGCACCTTTTTGCGGCTTCTGCCAGTGATAATGGCAGTGGGAAAATGTCTGGCCACATTCTTTACAGCTGAACGCATCTGCGCAGCGAACATGGAAGTGTGAATCCATATACATCAGGAGCAATAGTTCTAGTTATATTACAATCATTTGGATGGATCAGAGCTAGCATTACCACATCAGACATGAAAGCGCGATCAGGATCATTTACGATAGGAGAAAGAGTCCCATCATAATCTAAGAACACAACAATTTGCTTTCCTTTTGCTGTGTTTCTTATATCTTGAAACACCCTCAGTGCAGAAGGATGCTCTTTCTGTAAAGCAGATACATCAGTATAATTGATTAAGACATCTTTACAGATTGATATTACAATAGTAGATAATATGTCAAACGACATGTTCATACAATGATCCTTGTGTATGTGTATGTATGTATACAGGTATATACATATAAAGAAACAGAGGAATCTCTATATTTTCTGCCTACTTGATTCTTCAGGTTGGTTGAAACTTGGGCTTGCATGAGAAGAGTTCTATATCCAGACAATGGCGGTGTTATTTCATTTTCATATAACCCATATATTTTTCTTAAAGTGGACGATGTGGGATAATATTTTCAACACCCACCCTCTAAAAACCCGAACTCACGTGGCAACGTGGGGTAACATACACACGTGCCTTAGAATCCGCCATCAATCACAAACCACAAGCCAAGACATGAACATCTACAATTGGGTGAGGGGAGACAACAAATGACCAATCATGGACAAGACAAGGTGTAAGTTCACATTTTAAACCTACTCCGATATCATGTTAAAACTTGGTCTCGCATGAAGTGATGCACATATCCACTCAAGGCAATGGATGGTCGTATCTCATTTTCATATAACACATACACTTTTTACAAAATGAACAATGTGAGACGATATTCTCAACAAGGTTGTTAGTATGAACTTTAACCTTTGTAATTCAGAATATGAATTCAAATTAAACAAGAAGACTAGAGCATTTTTTGTACTTAGATAAAAGTAAAATAAACCACCAGCATAAAGAAAAGATACAATCATACAAGAACTCACCAGCCAAGAAATATAATTTGTACTTTTGGCATGAATAGAAGTGTCACTATCAGGGTGTGCTACTTCTGACATGCCAAGCCATTTCTGGAAGCCAATTGCATGGTAAATTTTTGCAATGTTGTCTTTCATACCTGGACAATCACTACCAAATAAGAGAATTCTCCCCTTAACTAATAACAAATTAAATAATTTTCAACAGCAAAAATGATATCACACAAAGTTCCAGAGTCCAGACCACCAAAAACAACAACAATTATACACAGTATATCTCAACGACAGCCAAAGTTATCGTTAGAGTCTGAGGAGGATGTAATACCTCCATCCCACGGGATAGAGAGTTTATTTCCAGTAAGACTTCCGGCTCTATATGTACCTGTATAGCTTGCACAATAGTAGGAATATGTACTAGTGAATGGATTTTATTAAACATAAACGGAAATCTTCCGATATTAAAATAATAATAACATTGGATATACATAAATAGTTGAAAGAAAAATACTGATAAAGCAATAATGAATCTTCAAAACTCATAACGGATAAGATAAAAAAAATTTAACAAGGCTTGACAGTTGAAACTAAAACACCCGTGACGCAAAAGAGAAACATTGCTCTCGAGGCTCAAATCCTGTTTCTGTTGTAAAACTGCGACTAGGCAACTCTTACGGGATCTTGGACCGAACCGCATAAAATATTTTGATCATGTATACTCATTGATCATCTTTGATGTTTCTCGTAATCTAATGTTGTTCAGTATTATGAGATAGATCATGATCAATGATTTTCTAAGATCAGAAGATCGCGAGTCGAATCAAACTATTACGTCAACATCACCAAATTATACCAATGAATACACACGTTCGATGGACTCATGCCAGATTGCTTGATTACTGCACAAGAGAAAGTGAAGAAGATGAGGATCTAAATTTGCAGTACCTTAAAAAGTGGTGGATTCTACAACGGAAAGGCCAGAAGGTTGAAGATGTTCCTTGAGGCTTGAACAATGGATGAGACCGCACAAATAATCAATCAGGAAGAATTATGTGGAAGATTGCTGCCAGCAATGTAGCAGAGACTAAGTGAGATGGATGTAAAGTGGAGAATAGAAGAAGGATTCTGCTGTTAATATAGGCAAATGAATGGTGCCGCACAAGCATTTATATATGGCAATTAATGCTTCTGCTGTTAATTACTCCATGTGTCTATAGCTTTCTATTATTTGTCTCAAGGTGCATAGATTAGTTAATAGTTAGATTAGAATTTGTTTCAATAGATTAAGAGATTGATTCTAGAGACACAATGTGGGTGTTTTATTTTTGCTAGCTGGAATCTCCAGTTTGCGAGACAGAGTCACTGCGTAAGTCATCACTCAACCTAAGAAGCCGACGAGCTCCTGATTTATATACTTTATAATGTTCCTTGGAGTTGGAGCATGAGGGTCGTCTAGGCCAGAAAATGGCCTTTTTGCTCCAAGCTTTCTATTATAGAAACGTACGTACCGTTTGCGATCGGTCAATAGAGTATAATAAAAAAGCATCAAAATGTTAAATGTTGTAGTGAGGAAAGTCAAGTAATCTGTAATATAAATATTCGAATGATGTTGGTTGTTTAAATTTTATTTCTTTTATAGATTTATAAGATTCGAATCATGTTTATTACTTAAATTTGAATTCTTATGGATTCGTTGATTAAGAGAAAAAAAGACTGCTTTCAGTACACTAGACTTCAACGTTTTTGCAGGATCTGGGTGAGGATCCGATCGTTTCGCGATCGAATATAGGCAGCCTTACTCTATACTTTTTTGTGCAAGAGGCTATTTCTGCGATTCGAACCTCTAACCTTCAGGTCACACAACACCAACTTTACAAGTCCAGCATCAATTTGTTGATTATGGCGATCTTTAAAATCTATTCACGGTTAACGTCTTCTACAAAACTTTACCACCGGAGCAATAAAGGGGATAGGATCTCCTCACCGCAAGGAGGGTGCGGTGACGCGTGACCGCGCAACACGTGACAGTAAGGGGGTGGTGAGTCTAGATGAGAGTCATATGCATCTAGCTTCACCACCCCCTTGCTGCCACTTGTCACGTGATCACAAAAGAAGTGAGGAAAGTGGGAGTGAGGAGCCTCACCGTTGAGAACTCAACCTTTTCTATAGAAACGTACATAGGCCTGTGAAAACACATCACAAACGGTCAATACTTACGCTTTATATTATTAATTATCAGGGCCCGTAGAGTATAAATATTAAATGAGGTGCAGATAACTTGTTTCTTTATTCGGAACAAGAATTCTTGGAGTAAAAGATCATACACTCGACTTAAGGGTTCCTATTGTTTCAGTCCCAAAGAATATTGTGGAAGATGTAAATCAGAAGCTTAACGGCTTCCTATATTGGGTGGGGACTTACGCAGCAACCCACACAAAGTGTCCTTCGCAAATTAGTGAAACACCTCTGAAATCGAACTCTTGACCTCTTAAAATAAATTACAATCCGAATACTAACTGAGCTATGTCCTAGAAGCAACGGAACAAGAATTCTGATATCATTAAGAATTGTTTTGGCCGTCACAATTTGATAGGTGACATATATGCCATTATTCTTAGAGTATCATCATCTTATCAAATGGCATTTATGTTCTGAAAGGCAAGCTGTCAACCTATGGAGAGGTTTTATACGTCGAAAGATCAAAGAAAATTATTTTCATAGTTCTGTCGACATGTTGAGACTAGTGATATTTTGTCTCATCCTTTGTACAGTCATATTAATTAATTAAGATTATATCATGTGATTAATATAATTTTTATCCACAACATGTATATGTCAATATAACATAAGATGTAAAAGTCTCATAGCATAACTCAGTTGGTATTCAAGTTAGAATTTGTTCTAAAAGGTCAAGAGTTCGATTTCGATGACACGCATAGTGTGGATATTCAAGCCTGGTTTGCGGGGTAACACCCTGTGTAGGTCACTGCTTAAGTCCTCATCCAACCTAAGAGGCCGCTGAACTCCTGATTTGTATCCTCCACGATGCTTCTTTAGACTAGTACGGTGAGGACCCTCAAGGCCAGGAAATTGAACAAAAAGCTACTTTGGACTGGGACAGTGAGAGCCCTCAAGGATAGGAAATGACCTTTTGTTCTAAGTAGAAGATGTAATAGATGCTATGAATGATTTTCTTTCCTGGTGTGGTAGTTGGATTTTAAATCTTTAGACAAGGCAAGTGAAGCATCTTTTCACATGATCTGAGAGATAGCATGACATTCCAACCGCAAGAAATGGGGATCGGATCCTGTAAGGCAAACAATGAATCTAAAAATGAGGCCGCAAATCCGGTGACGCCACGTGTCTGATTTGACTTATTTTAAAAAAAAAACTTTTTTATCGATAAAGAATGGAACACGTGGCGTCACCGGATTCGCAGTCTCATTTTTGACCTTATTGTTTGTCTTACAGGATCCCATCCGCAAGAAATGAAGAAAATCTCGTAAAGGAAACCAGCAAGAGTGACCAAAATAAGCATAATCTCTTTATCACCTAAGAGCATTAATTACAGTAAATCCATGGAAGATATCATGATATGTATTGAATAAATAAATAGAAGGACAAAAGTATGTATTGTATTACATACATGTTCGAATTCGATTCATTAACAAATAATTACCAAACGAATACAAATCGAACAGTTCACGAACTTTTTGTTTCTTAGATTCTTCTCCCAAAAGTTTACCACCGACGCTACTAAACTAAGTCTGTAGATTAGACTACTGATGTGAAAGGCATATCCTATGACTCAGCTTTCCATGGCCTGTTCGGAGAGTTGTCTTAATAAGAACTGAATAAAGGCATTTGGTGAAAAGGACACGAGTCTAAATCATGTCTTTTTTATATATAAAACTAGGACATTTTCTATTTACAATGTAATCAACTAGGCTTTCTTTGTTGACTTAAGAATATGATAGAATAAAGCAAAATGACTTATTAAATTGGCTATTTTTCTTGTATTGTGAAATGATAGTTGGTCGACACAGCTTGACGTATTATTATGAGTCATCGGAAAACAATCTCTATATTTCTAAAACATAGGTATGGTTGCATACATCCGACCTTCTCATACTCCGTTATAGACGAAATACTCTAAAACAATAAGGTAATATTGTGGGTGTATAAAAATAGGACAGTTTGGCTTTTTGTGACAAACAAATAATAATAATAAACCACATGCATGGCCTGAACTTGGCACCTGGCTACTTTCCATTTGTCTGGATTCTTTTTGGAAAGTCGAAGGCTATGTGCAGATTTCTCCCAAAGATGGTTTCAACTTTCTTAAAAGGTTCCATAACAAAAGAAAGAAAGAAAAAAAAGACACTTCTTGAACTCCTCATCTGAACTCTCCTCATTGTGAAACATGTAACGACAACACTAACATTATCCATTACTTTAGATACTATTTTCTATAACGGAATATGGAGAGTCAGATATACACAACATACTTATATGTTAGAAACATACATAGAGGTTGTTTCCCGATGACCTATAATAAAAATTGCGTCAAACTGTGTCGATCTCTAAGGCAAAATCTCCTCACCCATTTCCCACCACGTGGCATCAGGGGTGGTGAAGTTAGATAAGTATCACCTGTATATAGTCTCACTACCCTTGCTGTCACGTGTCGTACAGTGGAGAAGGGGATGAAGAGATTTTGGTGACAGAATCCAAACCCGTCAATTGGTGGTGGGAGACGGTGGTGATGATCTGAAGAAGGTCGGCCCTTTGAATCTTCAAATTGCTCGACACGTTATGTTGCTTTTTCTTTGTTTTTTGTAAAGTCACGACTTAGACAGCCTTTGAGAAAGACTTTAAACTAACTCAAGTCTGTGCGTTGACACGTTAAAGTCTTTGGCTAAACTTTCAGTAACGCTTTTTTCTTTTGTCGCACTAAAATATTGTCCGCTTCTATCTATAATTAATTTTTAATTTATGTTTAATATATTATTGTAATCAACGTCTTGAAGTATTTGTCGTTCATTATATGTCTATATAAATACATATAGAGTCGGAGTCTCGTTGAAAGCGAACTCTCTATCTTTTGGGATGGAGGTATTGTTTGACTGACTATCACACTCTCCAGACCCTAACGATAGCTTTTGATGTTGTTGGGATATGCTAGGTATGTGTTGTTGTTGTATATTATTGTAATCAACCAATAAAGACAATATATTAATGATAAACCATAATGTATCAAAAGGTCAAATTGAAAATTAGATATAATTTTAATAACCATACAATACATTAAATAACATCATTTTCAAAATCTATGTTTCTCAAACCACATTATACGAAATTGGAACATTGAAACATGTAGAGTAATTTAAAATTAGGTAATGCACCTCTTGAGTGCAGATGAGATCTACAATGTTAAGATGTGACCGTATCTTCGATTACGTAAACATAAACAGATAGATTGGGATATTGCTTCAGAAATGAGCATGTTCGAACCAGAACATTCGTAGCGTGAATGTTTTAGTGTTGTTTAGATCAGTAATGAATATATCATTGTATTCGGCTCAATTGCATTAGAGGGTTGTTGGTCAAGTTTGCAGTAGACGGTGTGTGGGTTTCTGTCAATGCCTTACCAGCTTAGAAGACCGCTGAACTTCTAATTTGTATCCTTCACGAAGCTCTCTGTGACTGGAGCGGTGCAACATAAACACATAGATGTCTATATTTGTCTTCTTTACACATAATCAGGTAGGTGATTTGATTTAAAATGGAAACAGTTAACTATTTGTGTGTTAAAGAACAACAGGTTGGTAATGGCAACGTCTTGTCACGTCATATATAATCTGTCTTAACTGAGTTGCGCCCAAAACCGTCCAGTCTGCTGTGATGAGACACAGTTTATAACGGTTTTTCATGTTAGAGTGGGTAGGTTCAGATCTGGGGAGTCCAACGGTGAAGCAAAATATGAGACCTCCAATCAAGCTTTATGTATACAAACTGTTCTTTTTAAAATAAAAAAACAACTTAAACCGCTGACTAGTTTACACACGTATCGTCGACACGTGACTGGAGACTTTATATTTTATCTCATCGTTAGGCTCTCCAGATCTAAACCTGAGTTGTTTTGTCAAAAGACATGTCTTATAGGTCGGTGGTGGGCCAAGATTCTCTCCCCACTCTTCCCAACCGTTCCCGACTATTATCAGACTCCAAACACTCCAAATTTTTCAATAGAATGTTCGTACTATACGTGTCTCTTGCAAGCCTTCTTTTCTTTCTTTATTACATGGATACTATTTTATTCTTATACAAGGATATAACCATAAGATTTCACCAAATAATAAAAAATAAACCATAAGATGTATCATTTTATGAAAAACTAACCACGGAGAAGAACCTGTACGTACATATAATGGGGTAAAATTGCAGACAAAAAAACTATTATATCATATCATCTGTTCATAACTTGGTCACCGAGTCTACTAACCTTGATTTCGGTTATAAGAAGGATATTTTTTGTATGGATTTTCGTGTTCAAATGATTTGACTACTTGATTATTTTTAAAAATTATATTCGAGGTTTCTATTTAAAGAAACAATGTTATATTTCACCACGAGTCATGTTATTCAAGTCACCTGCTGGAACTACTGGGGAAGATTTTTAATAATATAACTTAGGTCTTCGTTGTGAGAAAGTAATGTACTTTTGCCAAAAATAGAGAAAGAGTATAGTGCATAACAAATATTAATTTAACATTTTTCTGAAAGCAATTTTTGCCTTATATTGTGTAGTGCGAAGCAGTTTTTCTGTAGACCATTATGATTCACTATTGATACATGTTGCATGAATAAAAACTACTAGCATACGATAGAATAGACTACTATTGTAATACATCTTTAAAGTAAAATATACCTTTCACATGCAGCATAATCGTTCCAGACGTTAATATCTTAAGAAAATTTTGAGACACATGTTTTCCCAAGAATATATATATATATATATATATATATATATATATATATATATATATATATATAGTTAAGCACACGTGTAAGATGCGTAGAAAAGAGACAGTAACAGAGAAAGCACAGCATGTGAACAGTACACGTCGGCGGCGGTTAGATCGACAGCGTAACATGCTCTCTTTTATTTTTTCTTTTTTTTTTCGTTTTCTTCCTCAACATAACAAAATGACTCACTAAACTGACTACGCTTCTTATGTAGTGAAATAACAGTTGATCGACATAACTTGACACATCATTATGTATCATCGGAAAAATGGGTCATCAGAAAACAATGTAATAGGTATAGTTACATACATCCGATACATTTATACTCTGCCATAGACGGAAGACTCTAAGACAACATGATAATGTTGTGTTTATAAGTGCTAACCCAAAAAAGCAAAAACGGTCACCAGATGCACGTCGGTCGATGGACATAGGCCCTAAATTTTTTTTAATGTATACAAATTTTGCTTGTAACACAAGTTCGATGTATATTCTGTATGGTTTAGACATGCTACAGACCATACAATGTTTGTTCTCGACAGTAACGTAATTCAAACTCGAGTTCAAAAATTTGTATACCACAAAAATGTGTTTGAAACGTTGTTTAATGTTTTGAGATACCTTTGGTTAATGGGTTAGTTCCGGGTATTTAACTCTTCTAGAGTCAATCTCGTCTAAGATGTACAGAAGTCTTGAACTACAATTTGAAAGTAGACGTAATTTTCCTTATGGATCATATGGAAACAACATCTGTGTGTTTCTAATACATAGGTGTGATTGTATACATCCGACCGCCCATATCTTATCATAAACGGAAGCTTCTAAAGCAATGTGATAATGTTGTTGTTGCTGTTGTTGTATCGTGGGATATGCTCTAATGATTAAAAGCTCACGACAAAGTCCATAATGCGTTAGGATCTTACTATATTCTACACACATCTTAATACAAAAAGATTTCGAGCTAGTAGGAGTAACCTTTCGCCACTGTATTAAAAAGGCATTATACCTCAAATACCATAAACTTTATAACTAAACTATGCACATAGAGGCAAACAAATTCAAGCAAAACCTCTATTGTTTGAAACGTTGTTTAAGGTTTTCAGATTTTCAGATACCTACTAGATAATGCATATAGACTTTCCAAAAAAAAAAAAAAAAAA
>AP025064.1:360724-467631 GCA_036186865.1 Eustoma russellianum | reverse complement strand
AAAAAAAAAAAAAAAAAAGTCCATAAGTAGTTGAATTATTATAATACAAACAGTAAAGAATACACGCAATGCCATTGATGGAGTGGTTTAAATACCATGTAAAGGTGTTCAACCCTTTTTGGTGTACCATAGAATGATCTGTGACTATCTGATCTAATCTATCATGCGTCCCCTTTAAGAAATACACATGCATTTTAGGGAAAATATCACTTAGCACTCTCTATTATATCTTATACCTTACTATGTGTAAGATCATATCGTGTGTATAAGTTTGACATCATTTAAATACACATGACATTGTCTTACACAATATCACAAAAGATGTTGACATATGAGATCTTCCTTCATATTTTGGACCGAAAAAAATTTATCGTCTAATTCTCATAGTCAACATGGTATAGCTTACCAGAATTACAATCCACTAACTCATTAATTAAGAGCAAAAAGATACAACAACCATCTATGATCACCTTTATCATCTAAAGTAATTAGGAGGGATAAATTACTTGGAAGAATAAAGGAGCACATTCATGACTGGTGATGGGTGGTGGATCATCTTATCTCTTTAGACAAGGAACTCTTTCGGTATCTGTCCAACGTAGCCAAATTTGTGCATTTGTGTCTACAAACTCAATGGAAAATTTGAGTGTTTAGAAGAAGAAAGCTGAACAGGTAACCGTTGGTGATATTGTATGTCTCAAGATATATGAATAGAATAAAAATGAAGTCGTAAAACTGTCCCCCCCCCCCCCCCCCCCAACATCCTCTCTCTCTCTCTGAGACGAGTTACTTGAGAAAGCGTGATATGAGATTTCTCCCGATATGATGAAAAATAATAAAGAACATTTACGTTTATACTTTTGTATGATTTGGTTAAAGATGGTTGTAATTCTAGCACTAGACTAGCACCACAAGCAGCAACAACCTTCCTCGTAACCTTAGAGGTTTCTGCGTATAGTAGGATATCCGAGTCAAATATATACAATCATATATATATGTTAGAAACACACAGAGGTTGTTTCCCGATGACCCATAATGAAAATTACGTCAAGCTGTATCGATCAACTACTACCTCACAATATAAAAAGCGCAGCCAATTTAACGAGTCAACAACAACAACACGTACCCAGTATATCCCAACGACAGCAAAAGCTATCGCTAGAGTCTGGGGAAGGTGGAAGGCACGCAAACAATACCTCCATCCCAAAGGATAGAGAGACCTCCTGCTCCATAAGTATCTGCATAAATGGCACAATAATAGGGATATGGTAAGGTGGAAGGCACGCAAACAATACCTCCATCCCAAAGGATAGAAAGACCTCCTGCTCCATAAGTATCTGCATAAATGGCACAATAATAGGGATATGGTGTGCTAGTGTGTTAGTGAAGGAATTTAGCTAATGCAAATAAAATACTTCCGATATTAAAGTACCCATAACCATGTATATGTACATACAATGAAAGACCAAGACAAAACAAGAAACACAAAGTCAACCTAAAGTGTATGCCGTATCTAAAACCCTAAGTATATTCTAAGGTGCCCCTACATCCTGCCTAAACCTCGTTAATTTTAATCATGTCTCTATGAACTCCTATCCTGGACCATGTCCTCAGAGATATGCAAATCTAGTAGGTCATGCCTAATCCGCCCATCACAAGTCAGTTTGGGCATGCATTTACCCTCTACCATTAGGCTTTCCACGGCTCTAATAGAATGTGTCCTTGACCGACTAGCAAATTCCTTAAATATATGGAAGACACCATGGAAAATCGGCTCCGCTAGATCATCATTTCTTCACCCTATTGGCAACCCACCTTAGTTGTAATCCTCATTCGCTCATGGGATCTCTTGACCAATTATATATAGTTGTATCATCATTTATCTCTATTTTTTTAATCATAAAAGCATGTCAATGTCAATGTGTAAATATTTTATCTTAAATCGATGTACGTAACATGATTGATCGATTAAGAAGATGAGATACAAATCCCTCTATTCCACTTGACGTTGTCTATCAAGATGAAAGATGAAATTGTGAACATAAATTGCACTAATGCTTTAAAACAGACATGTTTCAAGCAGGGGAAGAAAAAGGAAAAGAGTATATATATCAGACACTGAAATCATTGGTATAAATAGCCAAAATCAACTAACCTTCAATTGCAGACAAAAATGTTGCAAGACCAATCTTGGGAATGTAGTACAAGTTTTGCAAGTTCCAATGCTAAGAGATTTTCCAAAGCAGGTCTGTTAATTCTAATGCATGGAGCTGTGCATACAGAGGAATGGTTAAATATCTCACCATTTGATCCTGCAATCTTCACCAAAAAGACAATTCACCCTTTTTTTCCTAGAGAAAGAAAAACACAAAGGCCCTAGCTGCTGGATATAAGTTGAGCTTTCCGTACAAAATCTGCATAATCCATCAAGAAACATAAATCCACGGCCTTCACTCCTCCATCATCTCATCTCCTCTCTCTTTCAGTCACTATTTTCTACAACCTTTTCTACTTTCTCCATTTCAGCAGCCTTTTTCTACTTTCTGCATATCAGTAGCCCAACCAACAGTTGGACGTTCTTCTTTTGACTTGCTGTCACTGGTCTCTGTGAAAACCTCAAGCAACTCCAACGGCGTAGCTGCTGGATCAAGCTCAAGGCATCCCTTTGGAGCATTCTGGGCTTCTTCCCCGGTAAGCCTGTAGTGTGGGACTTGATGAGATAAACGGAACATCTCTTCTTTTGGTATTTTCAAAACTCTTTCTGGGTCCGAATGCGGTAGAAAGACTGTCTTGAAACCAGCAACCTTGACAAGGGGAGCAATGGACACACCTTTTTCCTCGACGTAATCATCAAGAACCACCATCATGTCATACTTGTGTACCACTTCATCTGGAGTTTCCTCATTCCAATCAGGTGCCCAATTTCTGTAAACAGCCCAAACATCTCCTTTCTTAGGAGTTATTTGAACAACTCCACGTGGTCCCTTCGACCATTGAACTTTATGTGAAAAGGAATTTATGGACTTATTTATCTCATATTTGCCAAGTCTAAATTCTCCACATGTTTTGTAAAAACCAAAACCCACCCAGTCCATAGTACCAAACTCACTGTTGGTTTTGGAGTTAAGCCAGCTGATTCTCAATTTAAATGGATTACACGATAGCACCTTATGAATCATAGCATAAAAACGAGGCATTCCATCGTCATCGTCATAAGCAGCCCAAAGCTCATTGTCACCAAAACAAGTCTCTGTCCTATCCTGATCAAAGTCATGAAAATCTGGATCAGGAACATTCATTGATGGAACCACAGGATCCTCAGTGACACCAGGGGCGGGCTTCTCTGAGTCGTCAATAATCTGAACGCCGGCTGTGCCATTCAAGTCATGTCCTTGACCACTTACGGAACTTCTTTTGTCTTTTTCATTTTTGCGCTCTTTAACCTTTGCTTCATCATCACTGTTTAACTCTTTGGCTTTAGTTTGTGATTTCCACTCATTCACTTTCTCAAGAATATTCTTCATTGCCTTCTCCATAAGCATGTTTCGGGCCTCAACTGGTGTCAGTTCTCTAGTGCCACTGGGCTTGTTAAGGAAATTAGAAAAACAAGGCTCAAGTCCACTTTTTCTTGGCGCGGATACGCTCGGTATAGTGCCATCTGCAGCAATTAGATTACGTGTTGCATTTGCCCCATATTGACCACCATCTTCATTAAATCGTGCCTTTTTGTACAATCCATCTCCTGCACTAGTAGAGTTAAGACCAGGATTCTCCTCCCATCTAGGACCATTCTGTGATGCATCACGTTCTCTCTTCATCCTCTCCTGGGCCTGCTGAACAACATTAGCCGCTTTTGCTGCAATTGCAGGATCTACGCTAGCAACACCTGCAGTCTGTGAATGCGGATTCTGCTGGGAGTTAGTGTAAGATGAATGAACCCGTGCAGGTCCGGGCCCCGAGCCTCTTGCTACAGAGCCAGCATGTCTTCCTGCTTGGGATGAATTCCGCCCTGGAGCAAGATTATTCAGACTCTGTTGCCGATTACGGGAAGAGGTAGAATTTGAAGACTTTGAGTGATTGAAGGGTAGAGGGGCCTCTGAAGCATGAAAGGCCTTGTGACAATTGGGACACAAAAGAGTGTGGTTAAGATACCTCTTCAGGTATTCGTAATGCATCTTACACCCATGGCAAATAGTCCAAAAAGTATCAACTTGCAGGTTGAACTGCCGAGAAGCTGATGTTGGGGGCACCTGGGTGTTACTCTGATGGGATCTAGGAGCTGACATCGGGGGAACCTGGGTATTGCTTTGATTGGCTCTAGGAGCTGATGTCGGGGGCACCTGGGTTTTACTATGGTAAGCTTTAGGAGCTGGTGATGACTTATTATAGAATCCATTTGCTTGCGGAGGCACTGATGGACCAGTGCGCATTGGAGCACTCTGTGTAAATCCTCTGGAGGACCTCCTCTGATTATATGCCAGCCTCTTGGACTTGTCGGATAACAAGCTCCAGGCATCACAAATGAGTTTAAACGCACCATCAGCACCAGGAGATTTATTCTTGTCAGGGTGAAGCATGAGAGCCAACTTTCTGTATTGCTTCCTCACTGACTCATCGTCAGCCGCAGGGTTTATTCCAAGCACCCCGTACCAGTCCAGTTCATCACCAACTTTATTGGAAGCAGATATATACACATCAACAGTTGCCAACAACTGGGAAAGACCATCGAGTTGTGGGTATAAACTTTGAGCTTTCAAAGCAAACTTCTTTGCTCCAGGATAATCCTGCTTCTCCAACTTCACATCAGCAATTGTTTTGGCACGAAGTGCCTCATCTTTGTTGCACTCCATTTATAAACAGCGTGCTATGCAATGTACTAACCTGTTCCTATTCCCAACTCCTCATGAAAATAAACAACGATGCTGAAAACCCACAAAGCACTTCACACACACACCAATACATCTTCCTGAACCACCAAACAACAAAATCAAGCTTATTACAGGATTAATCATGCATAGGAGGCTCAGCGAGCTGCAAAATTGCAAGATTAATGCACATTGTGGAAAGCAGGCAGCTGAAACACATTGATAGAGAATGAAAATATGCGACACAATCGTAAGATATGGATGTCTTACTTATAAAACAAAAAGAGAAGAAGATATGGATATCTTCACATCATTTTTACCTCTTACAAAACATCAGAAATGCCTGTGTTTAATCCAAGTTTCCATTAAAACATGCGGGCCTATTCATGAAAGCACTTTCTTTTAACAACAACAACAACAACAACAACATTTCCCATTGCCTCAAAGCTCCCATCTATGGTGGGGGTAAAGGGGGTCGGTTGTATGCAACATGACATACATATATGTTACACAGATGTTGTTTTCAGAAAACCCATAATGAAAATTGCGCCAATTATTGTGTCGATAGACTGTTACTTCACATTAGAAGAAGCACAAACAATTTAGTAAGTCATTTTGCTTTATTCCATCATGTTCCAAAGTCAAAGAATAGTGTGTTCTTGTCTCCATTGGAAATAGAAAGAAGAGCACCATCCTTCAACAATTGCAAAATAATCAGTGGGGTAATACATAGCTAACCATTACAACTGTTCAGATGAGCAAATACCAATCCTAAGAAGACTTTGCACATAAAAGCAGTCCCAGAAGGCACGGTATAATCAGTGGGGCAATACATAGCTAACCATTACAACTGTTCAGATTAGCAAATACCAATCCTAAGAAGACTTTGCAGATAAAAGCAGTCCCAGAAGGCAAAGTATAGCACAACATCGCATCAGAACTATCGATGACCGCATACGTTTACTATATCATGTGACCTAAAAGTTTTTCCACAAAGTTCAAGCAAATGCAAGTCCATGTGTTATGTTCTAAAGGCTCCGAAATTCCTCCCAAGTATCTTCTCATATCAGTGAAAGATGTGCTGCCGATAAGAGAGAGAAGAACTGTTCCAGGCATACCCCAAAAACTCTTACCAATTCTGAAAATTTTGCACCAATCCCACACCAACGGGAAGAAGGAAAGAAAAACTAAAACAAAAAAACAAAGATAAAAAAATTTGCTTAGGGACGTTGAAGAAACAACTATGGAAAATATCCCTACACAAGTCCACAAAACAGTCCAATGTAGCCCACAGGTTTATAACTTGAATATGTAATTCCTCCAAACCAACTAACCATTATATCAATTCAAAATTGCAATTTTCTAAAAGAAAAAAAAATTAACGAACAAAAGCACAGAGTGAAGAAAAACAGAAACAAAAACGTTTCGAGAACACCAAACTTCGGCCAAATGCTGAAAAATCAAATTTAACTAAGAATTGCATCATTCGAAGTGGATCTGAAGGCTACCTCGTAGTAATGGTTAATCTTCATCATGAATTGGAAAACATCAGTGAAGCAACGAGCCGAACCCTAGAATCAGCAGGAAAAAAAACACACCATGTCAGAAAAATAACAAAAACAAACACTAATACATAACAGTAAAAGAAAATCCAATGTAATCACCGTCGCCGCGAAAAGCCGGAAAATTTGAATCGGCAAAGTTTGTTGTTTATTGCGGTTGAAGAAGAAAGGTTTCCCACCAAATTGAAATGTAAAAAAGACCTTCAAGAACTGCAAATTTTGTCAAAAACCCCTCGGTGCACACAAAAGTTGAACAGAAAATCTCTAAATCAGATAATAAACCGCCATAGGAATAATGTTATAGTTTTTATGTTTTCCACCCACTTAACTTTTATAGTTGCAACCCTAACCATGTGTAGCTAACCATGGTTAATTAACACGAGCGGGATTCAGTGACACGGAAAAAGAGGGGACGCGGTGACACACCCAATGGGTGACCGACACGTGGTCCCCTGAAAAGCAAAAAAATAAATAAATAAAAGGTATAAAGTTGGACACGTGTCCCCCTCTTATTGGCGGCGTCACCGCATCTCTTCCCTCCCAGCGCGTCGCCGAATCTGTTCCCTAATTAACATGAATGTATCTATAGATTGGTGCTTGTGGACCTTTCGGGATAAAAATATAATTTTTCTAAACAATGTGTTGCACAAAAGTGTAAGGTAAAACTGCATACATCTGATCGCAAAACGATTCGGTAATGTACCGAGAACGCCCTTCGGTTTCATTTTATACAGTAACATGTAGCCAAAATATGAGGTCTCTAATTACACACCGTCATGTGTACAAACTACTTTTTTATAAAAAACAAAAAAAATTAAACCTCTTTTTTTTGTACACATATCGACGTATGATTGGATATCTCATATTTTGTTCTAACTTTTTATCTTCTCTGATCTGAACCTAGGGTTAAGACGGGGTGGCATGGGAAAAACACTGCATATAAAATGGTGGATATCAATTGCGGCTGGCATTAGCTGCTTGCGTGGGGATGAGATCACCTCATCTACTTTCTCCATACCCCACGCGTCATCGTGCGACACGTGGCAGCAGGGATGAGTAGTGAGGCTAGATGAGAGTGACACACATCTAACTTTATCATCCACCTTACCATCCACCTTTATTGCCACGTATTGCGTGGGGTGAGGAATTTGGGGTGAGGGGATTCCTAACAGCTTGCGTGACCATTTATTTACTGAGCTTTTGAGCTTTCCCAAATGTATTTAACTTATGCGAACCTTGAAACAAAAAAAAAACAAAAAAAAAAACAAAAAAACAATGGTTGTCTTGGAAACAAGGACGGTAAGACAATAAAATTCAGGAAGAATGACAATTATCTGATTACGTCTTTTCTCTAAAATAACGTGTTGTCTACGTATTTTGATTTGATAGTTATTTATTCCTTGAAAACTACACATTGAATTACAAAGTTCTCAACATTTACTATGACCCTCCAACGTTATTATTTGCATTATATGACTTAATTTGTAGTTTGTTGTTAATACGCTTAGTCAGTTTATGCATATGCGGCAATGTCATCTTGATGCTGTTTTTCATTTACTGCGATATCTTAAAAGTGCTCCTCGTCAAGGGCTCTTCTTTCCTGCTGATACTTCTCTATGTCTTCAAGCATATTGTGATGCTGACTGCGCTGGTTGTCCTATTACTCGTCGTTTTACTACTGGTTATTTAATATTTATTGGTTCGGCTCCCGTTTCTTGGCGGTCTAAGAAACAGTCCGTTGTTTCTCGTTCTTCTGCTGAGGCTAAATATCGTGCCATGGCTTATGCGACTAGTGAGATTGTTTGGTTACGTCGTCTACTTGGTGATCTTCGCGTTCCGGTTTCTGCGCCTGTGCTTCTTCATTGTGACAATCAAGCTGCTTTGCATATAGTGGCTAATCCTGTTTTTCACGAGCGAACGAAATATATTGAGATTGATTGTCATTTTGTGCGTCAACATTATTCTAGTGGTTGTGTTTTGCCTCAGAAAGTTTCGACCACCCATCAATTGGCGGATGGGTTTACTAAACCACTAGGGCCGACGATTTTCAAGCAGTTTCTAAGCAAGTTGGGCATTCTCGACATTCATGCGCCAACTTGAGGGGGAGTATTGGGATAAAGACTATATTGATTGAGATATTTTGTATATTTGTTAATATCACATTAAGATTTGTGGATAGACTTGTACTTAGGATATACTTTATCTTTATCTCATTATTTTAGGATAGTTGATTTAGCTGCTATACATACGTGTATGTTGTACGACGTTATCATCCATTGAATCAAATATACATTTCTTCATCTACACTTGTATAAATGTCAAACTTGTCCGAATGCAACGACATACGAGTATATATAAATGGTAATTGTCACAAATAATAGTTAACTTGCTCTCCTCTATCACTGTTTTTCTTTTAAACTGAAATTCGTATATCAAAGTCAGATATATGAGTTATACATGATTATTCACTAAGATTTAGGGTTATCATGTATAGAAACACAATATATAAGGTTTAAGATGAAGAGGAGATGTTTAGAAATGGCAATAAGATCAAGCTTATCCATTTATTCTCAAGAAACATATATATATATATATATATATATATATATATATATATATATATAAGTTGGTGGGAGCCTAAAGGCTATAACTAATTCTGTCAAGCCCAACATCTATTTTGTGCACAACATGACACCGGTCTATTCTAATATGCAATATAGTTAACTCCTAAATCTAAACATCTAGCATTGTAGACAAGATTAATGTATATACATTGGTGCGATTATCTTAAGGAAAACGAGTGTTTAGCTTAGTAATTCTTCATGCCATCCGTCTGAATGCTTTAGACAGTGAGGTTGATGTCCTTGAACCATGTCATCATTAGCCTATTAGAATTGATTTCTGTTGTAACTCCATGAATGCATATCAGCTTGTATTTATACATCATGGTATTCCGTAGGATACTTTTATTATCCTAGGGAATTGGCAGCCTAAGTAGATTTAGGGCATTGTAGACTCTTACAACATTTTATTTAGTTCTAAGAAGTTCCATATATTGTATGTTGTCTGTTGACATGAATAAAGTAAGGAAAATCTGTGAAATTATTTTAATATTGAATGTTAGACATACGTATGCAAGAGTTCCAAATAGAATCTCTCACAAGGAAGATTTTTGTTTCTTTATAGAGAATAATTTTTAGGGATATGATCATCTCATCCATTTTCTCTCACCCCATGCGTCACCGCACGACACGTGATAGCAAGGGATGGTGAGGCTAGATGAGGGTCACCCGTATCTAGCCTCACCATCTCATCCTGCTGCCACGTGTCGCATGGTCATGAGTGGAGTAAGAGGATTGAGGGTGAGGAAATCTCATCCATAATTTTTATCGTATGTTGTCATATGTGCTTTGGTCCCATTGTGCCTCACCCGTACATGAATCTTAGGCACAACAGAAGTCAAAGAAAATCTTTGAAAATATTGAAAGAGAGCCAAATAAAATATTTGAAATTACTTCAGTACTGAACCCTTCACGTATGTAATATCTATAAAAAAGATTTTTATCTCTTTAAAGAAAACATCTTTCAACATAAGCCTTATTTATACATGCTCTACTAAAGCTACATACATCATATCGGAAAGCGATCCAAACTCTCACGTATTTTGTGCAAACGCGTCACGTGTAGTGTACCAGAAACGCTCTTTATGCGTGACAGTTTTATTTTTATCCATTCACAGACTCAGTCTACGCTCTTCTTGGTATTTCTACTCAAGGATGACGAAGCATTGAGGTAGTCTTTCATGTCCAGCTATTTGCTAGATACACCAACTAGGACTCGGATATATTATCAAAAGCCACTTTATTACAACGACAAGGCCATACATACATACATATATATCACAGCCTGGTCAAGACCAGGTGGATTAGCATAACAATAAGGTCTCAAATATGCAAGAATATATCCCCAGTGACAAGGAAACTATACAGCAAAACAACTAATGAACCAACCAATGCTTCCACGCCCTCCAAATTCAGCAATAGTCAATCAAAAACTTTTCCAGTTTCTGAATGTCTATCAATTAATGAACCAATCACTGCCTTCATGCTTTCCAAATTCAGCAATAATCAATCAAAACTTTTCCACTTTCTGCATGCATGAACTGCAAGAAACCGTTCATGCAACCCCAAAGACATATCTATATATTCCCGCGGACAAGCAAACTATACATCATATCAATTAATGAACCAGCCAATGCCTCCAGGCTCTCCAAATTCATCAGTAAAAGATCAAAACCTTTCCACTTTCTGGATGTCTAAGCTGCAAGAAACCGCGTATGTAACCCCAAAGACTTACATGTTAATTAATGGATACAAGAACAACAAATAGAGAGCAGGAGAAGTGATTTGAAGTTAGCTTGAGGCGTGTACACACTATCCGTAAGGAATATTTGTCCCCACTAGATGATGCAGGGTTATAGGCAAATTTCCTCCTAGGATACAACAGTCAAACAATCTCTTAACCTCATCAAATAGGATATAAATTCAATGAATTTTCAAAACAAGAGTTTATTAAGTAGGAAGAAGAACTTTTAGTGCAATGACCAACTAGAAAACAATATGTCAAGAAAAACGTAACTTTCAAAACAAGAGTGTATTAAGTAGGAAGAAGAACTTTTAATGCAATGGCCAACTAGAAAACAAGATGTCAAGAAAAACGTTATGTAATAGCCTTTTTATGGGCTCTTAAACTCTATTCAGACGTTTATGGTCATTGCATGATGATTGGATATGTCCCTTGGTGCATAAGTTGCAATTCTTGATGAAAAGTCACTTCTGTTGGCACATCGATCGATCGATGTCTCACAGTAGCTTCCAACTTTTCATCCAAACCACTTTGATCGATCTATGTATCGATCGAAGTCACATCGATCGATCTATGTTGGACAGAGAGTTTCAACTTTGTACTCAGGATATATCGATAGATCGAAATCATCGATCTATGTGATATCGATCGATCGATATGATCGATCTATGTCCGGCAGAATACTAAACTTCATTTTCAAGCCACGTGGATCGATCCAACTGAGACATAGATTGATCCATGTCATGTGACAAGCTATTCTTGCTTATTTTAACACCAATCTGTTAAGAAAACAATCTTGTAGAATGTATATTCATTCATTTATTCAAACAATTACACCCTCATTCTTCACTTCTTTATACACCAAGTCCTCCTCTACACAAGGTAAGCAATTACTCCCTATAATTAATCACATTCCTATCTAGAATCAATCACATCCCTATAATCACTACTTTACAATTAATTCCTCAATTACAGTATACAAATGATACACTTAAATATGGAAATACAATCATCCTTTCTTAACACTCCCCCTCAAGTTGTGCATGGAGATCTTCAATGCCCAACTTGAATAATGCACTATCGAGCGCCCTTCCAGCAACAGCTTTTGTTAGTATATCCGCCAGCTGATCTTCTGACGGTACAAACGGCAGCTCATTGACCTTGTCTTCAATTTTCTCTTTGATAAAATGTCGATCAACCTCAATATGTTTAGTTCGATCATATTGAACAGGATTTTCTGAAATATTAATAGAGGCCTTATTATCACACATTATCCTCGATGGAATGGTGACCGGAAAGCCCAAATTTCCTAACAACTTCTTTAACCATAAGACCTCCATAAATCCTTTTGCAATTCCACGAAACTCCGCTTCTGCACTTGACAATGCAACCACCTTCTGCTTCTTACTCCTCCACGTAACCAGATTTTCCCCAATTAGGGCGAAATAACCCGATGTAGACCTACGATCAACGACATTCCCTGCCCAATCAACGTCAGTGAATACCTGAATATCTAGATGACCATGATTCATGTACCAGATGCCACGGCCTGCTGTTCCTTTTAGGTATCAGATGATTCTCATTACTGCCTCCATATGGTAACTCTGAGGACGATGCATGAACTGACTCACACGTCCAACTGCAAGCGCAATATCTGGGTGGATATGAGCTAAATAGATCAGTTTTTCAACTAACCGTTGGTATCTCCCTTGATCAGCACATGGTCCTCCTTCTTCAAAATCTAGCTTGTGATTTACCAGCATAGGAGCTCCTGCTGGTTTACAATCAACCATACCTACTTCTGCAAGAAGATCCAGAACATACTTTTGCTGAGATATAAATATTCCTTCTGCAGAACGCTGTACTTCAATTCCCAAAAAATATTTTAGATCTCCCAGGTCCTTCATTTCAAACTCAGTGAACAACTGTTGTTTTAACACGTCCACTTCCTCAGTGTCATCACCTGTGATAATCATATCATCTACATAGATTATAAGACACGTCACCTGTGATCCCTTCCTTTTTATAAATAATGTATGATCTGCATTACTCTTTCTGTAACCATGTCTCCTCATAAAAGTAGTAAATCTCCCAAACCATGCCCTAGGAGATTGCTTGAGTCCATATAACGACCGCTTTAACAGACATGCCTCATTATCTGTGAACTCCTCAGAGAACCCTGGAGGTGCACTCATATACACTTCTTCTTTTAGTTCACCATGAAGAAAGGCATTTTTAACATCATACTGCTGTAAGGGCCAAGATTTAGTTACTGCTACTGAAAATAAAACTCTGATCGTGTCTAATTTGGCCACTGGAGAAAAAGTCTCAGAATAATCAATACCATAAGTCTGAGTATATCCACGAGTAACTAACCTTGCCCTATACCTTTCAATGCTGCCATCAGCCTTATGCTTAACCGTATACACCCATCGACAGCCAACTGGATGTTTTCCTCTTGGTAACTGAACCTTCTCCCAGGTATTATTTTTGTACAATGCTCTGATTTCCTCCTTCATTGCCTCGCACCACTCAGGTTGATTTAATGCTTATTCAACCGTCCTAGGGATCACCACGTCACATACAGATGCCAGAAAGCCTTTTGCACTTTTGACCGGGTACCTTGTACCTATAGATATTTTACTAGGAGAGTATCGGATTGGAGGCTTGCCCCTATTCTGTCTGGGAGGAAGTACTCGGCCCTGTCCTGCTATAGCATCTCTATTTTCCTGATCAGTTTCACATACAACATGATATGGGCTGGGAAGATTAGGTAAAACAATAATTTGATCTAATGGAGGCAGACTTTCAGTTATTACATGATCCTGCAGAGTATTTGCACGAGGCGAGTCATTAAGCGGCTCGGGAGGAAGGGCTATATCTGTGCCGGGGAAAGTGCAGTCGGCGTCACCTACTTGCCGTGTTGGAACCTCTTCCCATTGACTAGGACTATGAAGCCATTCGTATGTCTCACCTGTAGTCTCCCCCTGAGACCAAGACTGGACGGAATAGAAATATTCGTGTTCAAGAAACGTACAATCCATGGTAACATGTATGCGGTGGGTGCGAGGATTATAACAGTCGTATCCCTTTTGTGACATGGCGTAGCCAACAAAAACACACTTGTCGGCACAGGCGTCTGATTTCGTTCGTTTTGTAGAGGGAATATGAACAAACACAGTGCAACCAAATATTTTTTGGGGACGAGTAAGAATAGAAGGTACCTCGGCATGTGTAGCAAGTATGGATAACGGAGTGTGATGGGACAGAATTTTAGTGGGAAGTCGATTAAGTAGATAAGCGGAAGTGGCAAGAGCTTCAGGCCAGAAAGATTTCGGAACATGTGACTCCAACATCATGGCACGAGTCATTTCAAGTAAAATACGATTTTTTCTCTCAGCAACACCATTTTGTTCAGGTGTGTGAGGACATGATGTTTGATGTAAGATGCCATGAGTCCTGAAAAAATCTGTGAGACCAGTATTAAGATATTCCCCACCATTATCAGATCTAAGATTTTTAATATGAGTTTGAAACTGTGTAACAATCATTTGATAAAACTCAATAAAGCGAGAATAAACATCAGATTTATTCTTAAGGAAATAAACTTAGGTCATGCGTGAGCAATCATCGACAAAGGTAACAAAACAGCGATATCCAAGATCAGTATGATATGGTGATGGGCCCCACACATCAGAATGAATCAGAGTAAATAAGGTTTGTGTTCTGGTATTATTTGACTTATATGTGGAACGATGATGTTTCGCACGCAAACAAGTATCACAAGATAATGAAAAACTAGACTTAGTCAAAGAAGGAAATAATAATTTCATATAACTGAGAGAAGGGTGACCCAGACGACGGTGCCATAGCCATAGTCGTTGTTCAGTGGTCCCGGTGGCAAGATTGGACCGGCCCTGTTGCACCACATCCGTAACATAGTATAGCCCATCCTTCTCAATGCCACGCCCAATGATCTGCCTCGAGTGAATATCCTGCAGGAGACAAAAAGTAGGGTACATCAGAACAACACAGTAGAGTTCACATGTAATTTGACTTAGGGATAAGAGTTTAGACGAAAGACTCGGAACATAAAGACAATTGCGTAAATGTAAATGAAGGTTAACTAAAATTGTGCCTCCTCCAGTGACTGGAATAAGAGAACCATTGGCCGTCTCAATATGGGTTTTTTAGGAGGTGTCCAATACTGAAAGTCTCGAGGGTCGTTTGTCATTGTATCGGTAGCTCCACTGTCCAGAATCCATGGAGATTGGTTATGGGACAGAGGGAGAGATGGTGCAGGTATTTTTGCGGGTGTTTTTGAGTGGATGGAAAATGTAGGGGCTGGAGTGAATTTAGAGGACAAATCAGGGGTGATTCCGTCAGTTAATAAATCTGGTGGGTCATTTTTGAGAGACCTGAAAACTGCAAGGGGAAATTGGGTTTTGCGAAAACTGGCTGGTCCTTTTTAATAGAGGAAGTAATTGAAGGGACCAAAGTGGCTGATTTTAAAATAGGAGGGGTGGAACCTGTTGTATGTGAAACCTGCAGGGACTGAAGAGCAATATTAGTAAGGGCAAAATTGTCCAAATAGCCATTATAAGCGTTGAGGGATAAACCCTCAACCCACTTACCTTTCGCGGTCATTCCAGATTGTTCTGTGGCGGCAGACTCCTCTGCTTCCTTTGCTTCGTCTTTTTCTCCTACAGCCATGGCTGCTGCCCCTTTGCTTTTGTTTCCCTCATTTTGGGTTCTTTTCCCTTCATACCACTCTGCATAACCAATAAGCTGGAAACAATTTTCTTTTGTGTGCCTCTTTTGGCCACAATGGATGCACTACTAGTCCCTCCTTCTCCTCCGTCCGCCGTGAGGAATTGGTGCGTGACTGGCCACCACGGCATTTGCCTGGTCCCTGTCCAGATTCTCTGCCTCTGGTAGCCATGGATTGAGTTATCAGACCCTGCCCTATCCCCAGTGAGGAAATTTCTTCTGAGGGGATACCTGCGTGTAATACAGCAAATCTATTTTCTGCTCTGTGTATCTCTCTATACGCCGTTTCTAGTGTTGGTAAAGGATCCCGTTTAAGCAAATCATTTTTCTCTGCAGTAAATTTCTCATCTATTGCTGTCAAAAATTGATATAATCTGAGAGCTTCAACTCTCCTGTTGTATGTATTGATGTCAGTTGCACAAGTCATTGGATTTGGCTCCTAAGCATCAATAGCTGTCCATAAATCCTGTAATTTGTTCCAGCAGGATTCGATACTTCCTCCATTCTGTCGGATTAGACTGGCCCTCCGATGAAGATCGAATACTCTGAGGGAGTCAGTGCCAACCCCATAAGTTAACGCCAAGCCATCCCACAAGGCTTTGGCAGTGGGATTAGGGGTGCAAACGAATCGAATCTTAGCGAATACTATAAAATATAGGTTCGATTCGAAAATATTGTTCGAGGTTCGAATTCAAGTTCGAATTCGTGACGAACCTAAAATTCAGCTCGTATTCGAATTCGATAAATTTTAGGTTCGGTTCGAAGCTCGATTAATTATTCGTTATAGTTATTCGATTCGCAAACTTAGATTGATTCGCGAGCTCGAATTCGATTCGCGAGCTCGAATTCGATTCGTGAGCTCGAATTCGATTCGTAAATAACAATATTACCAATTTACGTGAGAATCAAATGACAACTGTATTTTTCCCAATATAAACACGTCACTGAAGTTCCCAATATTACCACTTACCATATCCACCTAATAATAGCAGCCCGTGTGTTTCCTTGCTTTGCCTTCGTAAAAGAATAGAAATTGATAGTCATGAAGTTCCAAATACACAGCAATGAACTGTAACATCAGATGAATAAGTCGAGTCGAACCGAATCACGAATCGAGCCTTTGAATAGTTCAATTGATCGAAGCTTTATCGAATCTTCGAACCGAATACCCGCTAGTTCGAATTCGGTTCGTGAAACATTTCGAACTCAAAATATGATTCGAATTCGTATTCGAATATGCTATAATCGAATTCGAATCGAACCATAAACGAATCGAACCCGAATTATTCGTTTATGATTCGGTTCATTTGCAGGCCTAAGTGGGATATCATGTCACATTGACAACCAGTGAAGGTTCTATAGTCTGAATGATCCAGGTAAAAACGGAGTTGTCCGCCTGTTCCCACTCTGGGAATTCTAGATCCGTTGGAGATGGGGGAGGAGAAACACCAGTAAGGTGATGTCTCCTCCCCCTCCCAATAATTGCCTGTAAGACCAGGGGTGACCAAACAGCATAATTATGGCCACTTAATTTCACAGAGACGGTAAGGTTTTCTGTGGTAAGGGGAACGGATGGTGTGTTTACAGTGTTTGTGGATGGTTTTTGTTGAATATTTTGTAAGATGCTAGCCACTTGAACTGCTAACTCTGTGAGACTAGGGGTTTTTGGCTCACTGGTTTCAGGATTTGACATTTTTGTGTTGATGGCAGGTAACTGCTGGTTTGGGCAGAACTGCACTTGAACTGGTAATAGCCAAATACGGCTGGGAGAGGTAAGGCTGAGAAAGGTATAACGGCTGGTGGTTCAGGTAATCCGAAGGCAATGATGAAGATGTTCTGAGCCTTCACTTCAGAAAAAAAACGTTTGGTAAGAGTAGGACTATTCCTGCTCTGATACCATGTTAAGAAAACAATCTTGTAAAATGTATATTCATTCATTCATTCATACAATTACACCCTCATTCTTCACTCCTTTATACACCAAGTCCTCCTCTACACAAGGTAAGCAATTACTCCCTACAATTAATCACATTCCTATCTAGAATCAATCACATCCCTATAATCACTACTTTACAATTAATTCCTCAATTACAGTATACAAATGATACACTTAAATATGGAAATACAATCATCCTTTCCTAACACAATCCACCTTCATTCTTCATCACATTGTCTTTACAAACTATCATTACATTAAATCCATCGGTAAGGGAACACTCGGAATCTGGGGAATCCTCGGGATGTGGCTTCATATGATCAAACTCGATAATCTCCTCAGAATCTTGGCAATACTCGGGATCTGGCTTCATATGATTAAACTTCACAACAATTCACGTAATGTTATCAACGCTTCCTCAGTATAACCAGCATCAGACAACTTAATAGCAGCCGCTTTTGGGTTTTCCTCCATGCTGGCAAGTGAGACAACACTCTGACCAGCAAGGTCAGGACACATATTAATAGAGTGATATACCTAGACGTGTATACTACATGGGATTTTTCTCCCCCCCCCTTTTTTTGAGGGGGGAGGGGATTGGTTGGTGTGGTTAGTGGCCTTAAAGGCCAATGTACAATTTGGTTTCTGAAAGAGTAAGACAAAAAAAAGGAAACATATCACTGCACTAACATCAACAATAACAATGAGTACATCTCAACGACAGCAAAAGCTATCGCTAGGGTCTGAGGAGGATGAGAGACATGCAAACAATGCCTACATTCTAACGGATAGAGAGTTTGCTTCTAGTTAATTAACATCATTGTCCACAATATCCCAAAGTCCATCACTTACAAGCACAAGTAACTCCACCTCTTCATTAATCTCCATGTTCTATATAAAGTAGCAAGAGAAGTGATCAGTTTTTACTCAGTGAACATGATCAGTGAATTATATCTATCACCTGTTACCTTCACTGGCAGCAGATAGAGATTAAAGGGGAGAGAAGGAAAAAGGAAAAGGGGGGGGGGCAAAAGGGAAGAAGAGAAAGAGACCAATACTAGGAGAATTGGAGGGAACAAGGCAGATGTCAACACATTGGACCTGTGTAGAGCATTGGTATGTTTACATTAAACTTCTAATAACTCGAACAAAAGAGTTTAAGGAAATTTCAGACCAGTATCCGTTAATAGTTCTCATCAAAACACCAAGTACTGAGTAGCATACTAAAAGGAAACTGTAAGGCTCCAGAGATAGAACCAATGAAAAGAGATAGTGACCATCAAGAATGCTAACAACAATCATATTCTAGAGCAGCCCCATGGCATAGTTTAGTTGTTATTCGGGTTGGGGATTGTCAACAAGAGATCATGAGTTTGAATCCAGGGATGCGGACAGTGTCTGTTCCTCTAATGCCAGACCAAAAGCCTGGTTTGTGAGGGACGTCTTGTGTGGGTAACTGTATAAGATCTCGCCCAATCTAGGAGGCCGCACTCCTGATTTACATCCTCCAAGCAGCTCCTTGGAGCTGAGCCAATGGGAACCCTTTGGGTTGGGCATCAACCTTTAACAATCATATTCTAGAACAAGTCGCTGAAGCAGCATACAAACTTCTTACTTGAACCTCAGGTTCTACAATCACATATTCTTTCAGCAAGCGGTCCCCAAAAGCACTGGACATTTTAGTGTGATGATTGGTCAACCTCTGTAGATTTATTATCTGACAAGTATGTAACGGAGCACTGTTTCCTAGAAAGAAAAAGGAAAAAAAAAAGAGAAAGAGACGTTAAAAGGAGGTCAAACTATAAGTTGGTATATTAAAATTTTTCGTCTTAGGTTAATACAAAGTAAATTTTAAGTACGTTCGTTCAACTAAAGAAAAGACGACACTATGTTAGTTTTCAAATATATCAACACAAAGTCGGTGAAATTTGAAACCTATCACTATACAAATTATCACTTAAAGTCTCGTTGTGATATCTGATTTTTTTTGTCTATCTGTTTGCCTTTTTCGTGTTACTTTTTCTTAGCGTATTGATATGTATTTAGCAACATATATAAAGTAGCAATAATTAATGAATATTTCTAAACCTTTCATATGAATAGTTTAATGGGACTATCACCATAAAATAATGTCTCAGATACACATAGAGGATGGTTTAATGGTTGTTAATGACTAGTTAGCCAGTCAGGTAAATCTATAGCGTCCACGAGGATAAAAGGCAAATAGAAAGCTGCCATGAAAGCGTTCAAGAAGAAAAATAGTACTAACACTTTAAAGTTTTGATAGTAGAATATACATACATACATACATACACACATACATACATACACACATACATACATATATGCACAACATATATGTTTTGATAGTAGAAAAACAAGACAACAATGGTCGATAAAAAAAAAAAAAAACTAGACAACAACTTGGTATTCAGCGTAGATTGCATCAAAGGCTACAAGTTCGAATCTTGACAATTACCGTGTGAGTATTTAGACTATGCCATCAGCTTTGTATACCAAGCAGATTTGAGCTCAAATGCATAGTGAGCATTAAATTCACCTTTTATATAAAAGACCATTGAATCGTTTGAGCTCAAATGCATAGGAGCATTAAATTCACCTTTTATATAAAAGACCACTGAATCGACTGATTTATATTTTGTACGGAGCGGTTTAGAGATAAAATTGCAGGCGCCCTCAGGATATTGACTTTTTTCATCCCAAAAAAAAGCCAACATTCCTATTATTTTAGTTTCGCAATGAAATTCGTGCAGGGAATTTGCTACATTTCATGGCAAAGGCCGAAGGGGGTGGTCCATGGTTGTTAAATACCAGAACCAGAAGATTGTATTTATTATCATTATTTATGCTTATACTCGACATGACAAAGTCAATTCTATTAAAAAGTTGTTTACGCGTCTCAAACTCGTGACCTACTAGTTAAATTATTTGTTTATAATTATACATTATCCGTCAACATGTAATGCATCAAATGGTTAAAGATAAAAATATTAAAAAGTTCTGATCACGTGAAAATACATAAATGCATTTTAAATTTATTAAGTTGAATTTAAATTAGCTTTAAAACCTTACTGGTAGAAGTTTTATGATAATTAAATGATACAAATGGCGACTAATGCGATGGTACAAGGTTAGTACGTCGGTTAATTCAAGAACCGGCGATGACCGTGGACGGAAAAGTCAATTTTTGACTACTGGTCCCACCGACATAAACAAGGCCATGCCTTTGGTAACGACTTCTTAATGTATCTATTTTATCCCTTTTCAATCATTTTCTTTTGGAAAAAAAAATGTCTTTTCCAAACTTTTCAGCAAGCAATTAATTATATTTTTCATAATGAATTCATAACGTAATTGTTAAGTCTGAGCTGAACTTACCTGATGCTGACCTGACCTTTTTTCTGCTTGATCCCTGAGCTGAGCTAACCTGGTGCTGCTGATCTGACCGTTTCCCTGCTGGATGGCTGAGCTGAGGTGACCTGCTGCAGCTGACTTAACCTAATGCTGACCTCGTGGTGGGTTGTTCAGACGGAGGGAATCGAACCTTGCTCTGATACCATGTAAAATAATTTGGCACTTCAAATATGCCTTCTCTTTATTTCATTACATCAATTTATTGAGTTACAATTGGAAAGATAAATCTAAGCTAATCTAATTACTATCAATGCTAATCTAATCACTATCAATTAGGACAATAGATCAACTAATAGAGAATCAATCAGATTCGTCATTCAGATAACCACAGGTACGTCCGCCATCTCTATCCTAGTGTCGAGCTGGATTTGGTCATGTCACCTCGGTAACGGAAATAAGAGCATAAGTCAAAGAGGTCAGTAGGAAGATCCAGAACGAGGTCAGCACTAGGTCAGGTCAGCTGCACCAAGTCAGCTCAGCTCAGCCATTCAGCAAAGAAAAGGTCAGGTCAGTGGCACCAGGTCAGCTCAAATCAGCTCAGGCTTAACAATAATTAGAGAATTACTATTGATGTAATATAAAATAATATAAAACTTGGGTATCTTACTGGTCCCCGGATTAAGATCTCCTGACTCCCCCCTTTAAAGGGGTATTAAATGACCCCTTGACACGTGTCACACAGGGAGAGTGGTGAGGCTGGGTGAGGGTCACCCGCACTCAGCCTCACCACCTTCCCTGTGTGCCACGTGTCGGGCGGTCCCAAGGGGGGTGAGAGGGAGGGGTTAGAGGATCTAGATCCTCCCCGCCCTATTTTTTTCCCTTTCCATATTTTTATTTTTGTTACTTTGAATTTTTCTTTTGTCTATGTTTAGTAAGTAGGAAAGAAAATGAGAGCATTTTACTATTTGGTCCTGTTCGATTATGCATGTGATAAAACCAAATTTAAATGTAAACATTAAACCATTTGACTAGTTTTTTTTTTTGGTTAAACTATGACCAAATCTGATGCAAGCACATTATTATAAAAAAAATTGAGTAATTTTAACTTTTTTTTTATCATTCTATTTAAAATTTCAAAATCTTTACAGATTATCACTCTCAGACTTTTTTTTAAACCCTCATCATGATTGATAATTCTTGGTTCTAATCGTTCCAGCCAGCTCTGTGTTACATAGTAAACTCAGCCGCATTTGATTTACCGAGACAAATAAATTCCAAAATAGATTGACTTACGAGGATGTTAACGTGATGTGTATCCTTAAAAGGGGAAAATGTCAAATTTTTAGTTTTAAGAGTATCTATTGTTCAGGTTTATAGAACTCTGTAGATGTTACAAATCAGGAAAGTCAGCGGTATGTTGGATGAGGTGTTACTACATTCAATCAATCATACTCAGTGTATCCCAATGGCAGCAAAAGCTATTGTTAGGGTCTAGAAAAGGTGAACGGCAGGCAAACAATATCTCTATCCCAGAAGGTAGAGAGTTTGCTTCCAGTGAGACATCCGGCTCTATATGTACCTGCATAAATGACACAGTTGTTTGTGTTTTTGATTTTGTTTTTATCTTGTGTTAAATGTGCACATACACGTTTATAGCTATTTTAATAACGGAAACTACATATTTGTGATTACTACAAAGGTATCAAAAACAATCTCTGACGCTAAAGTGTCTATTGTTCTAGTTCTATAAAACTTTGTGGATCTTACGAATCAGGAAAGTTGTTGAGAATCTCACATTGGCTAATTTAAGAAAAAATGCATGGCTTATATGAGGATGGGGTATCACCTCCTATTGCCTTGATGTTTTGAGTGGATATGGGCCTCACCACATGTAATACCAAGTTTCAATTTGGTATAAAAGCAGGTTTAAAATGTGGACTTACCCCTTGCATGACCCATAGTTGGCCACTTAATGTTTCCCCTCACCTAAGTCCAGATGTTCATGCCTGACTTGTGGTTTGTGATTGAGGGCGGGTTGTAAGGCGCGTGTGTATGTCAAGCCACGCTGTCACGTGAGGGCGGGTGTTGAGAATCCCACATTGGCTAATTTGAGAAAAAATACACTGTTGAGAATCCCACATTGGCTAATTTGAGAAAAAATACATGGCTTATATGAGGATGAGGTACCACCACCCATTACCTTAAGGTTTTGGGTAGATATGTGCCTCACCTCGTATAATCTTTCAATAAAAGTTAGTGGTCTGTTCAATGAGGTATTACTTCGAAGGTATAAAAAATGTCGATGTGTATCTTTTCTTGGAAGACATCAGAAGACATTCTGTTTTTATATTAATTTATGATTATATGACAAGACATGTACATAGTAAAATCTTTAAGAAATATACTTGATACTGATAAGAAAATTATACATTAGAAAGAAGGAAAATGAAAACAATAAACAGAAAGCATAGACTTACATTGTTCTAGTCAATTCAATAGTACGTTCAAAAGTGAAATTGTTCTTATTCTTTGTAAGGATCTCTGTCACTTTTGGTCTCGTAAATTAAAAAGCTGATAGATTCAGAAAAAGAGATGTAAATCAGGTTCTCACATGAAGTGTATAGACGTAAATCAGGAACCTGATTGATTCATACAAAGGACATATTATATACACGGATACAGCATTATGGAACCCAAACAACAAAATTTTCCACGAATGCCTTCGGAGGGATTCAAACCCTGTTTCTATTAAGCTATGTCATGGAGACGAAATTGTTCTTATTCTTTCCTCTATAGAAAGACATCATATGAAAAGTATGTTAAAAATCCTAATAAACAACTGTTGTACTATATGCGTCTGAGCTCAGAAATAATTTGGTCAAAATATACTTAAATTTATAGGTCAGGTGAGTCATTAGAGTAGTTTATATATAATATCCGAGTCAACTAATATGTATTATTCTTTAGGTATATTTACTGTGTAAGGCAGAAGTAAAGATTTTTCTAATTCTTTTTTATTGTATCTTTTATCATACTAGTTAAAACTATAGCATATGTGTTATATATTTGTATCTAAAATATCATATTAATATACTACATTATTCACTTATAAAGAACGGTTACTTATAAGACGCGATAATTAAATAATCAGATAAATGATTTGATGGATGATCTTATAAAAGACGTTGCTGGTGTATTAAGTTTCCGCATTTGCACAAGGTCTGGAAAGGGATCGGATACCTCGCGATCTGATGTATACAGACTTAACTTACATTATATAAAAGAGACCGTTTTCACGGTTTAAACTCATTACCTGACAAAAGAGTAACCTTACCGGTGTTCAAAGACCGGACTCCGAAATTTGATCTTATATATTTTATAAATATAGTAATGGGTTAACATCCGTTGCATCCTTCCTTAATGATTACCATCATCACCAAGACTAGTCATCATGAATTATTCTTTTGTTCCAAGTGAAGAGTAAGAAGAAAAAGGAAAAGGAGAAGAGTGGACAGTTTTTAGAAGGCTCCCGGAAGTTTCCTTTGGTTTTCAGTCTATATCTTTGCCCGTGTTTTGCAATTGGCACTACTAGAAGACTACTTCAACTCGTGTCTGGTGGAAAAAACACTTGAAGGTCCAGTTTCCATCTTCAGTAATCGCTATTCGTTACTTGTACTGCAAAAAATACAGTAGTGAAACTGGGGTATAGGGCACAAAAAAGCAAGATATTCTGCAATTTAAAAAAGATGGGAAAGAAAGAACCCTTTTATTTTCTTACTAGGATGCTGTGAATTTTTGGGCAGTTCGTTTTGTATTGATGGTATTTGAAGCTCCTCTGCTTTTTCCCTCCTTCCTTCTTGAGTCCCATTACTGCTTTATGTTTCTGTATTATCTTGTAAACTGTATACGTGAGTGTAAATTTTGTTTCTTGATCTTACATATGAATTATGGCTTCCTGTTTTTGCAGTATTGTTCCCAAGATGTTTGCTTTATATGGTTGCACTCTTTCTCTAGTTCCACATGGAGACTGGAGTATTCTACAGGCAATTGTTCTTTGTTCTCTGTTTAGTTCTTTGATTGGGTGGAGAAAAGTGGGGAACGGATTGAGTTTTGTGTAAAATGTAATTTTAACTGTGTAGTTTGTACTTCAATCTATGATTTTTCTTTCTTGTTTACAACTTAGCATATGAGTAAGTTCATGTATGCTCTTCTTTTCTCTTCCCTTTTAATTCGGAGTACTTGCTTTATTAGTCTCTTTGCTTTTAATTTCAGTTCAAGTTTCATAGCTCTACTAGTTTGTCTATGACTTGCAACATGCTCTTGATTCTCCGGTGCTGTTGGATTGCAGGCTACTAAGATCATAATTCTATTACTTGTATGAGGTTTCGGCTTTACCAAGAACCTTGCCCTGTGTTTTCTGTTTGCAACTTTATTTCTGTGATGAGACTGTTGCTCATAGTTAGTAATTACTTTCAATTTGTTCCAGTGATGTGGAGATTTTGGTTTCGATAATGCCATGGGGAAACGTTTAGAGGCTAAAGATGCTGTTGAAGACAGAGCTCCAATGGGCAAATACAGAAGAGTTTTAAGCTCAGTTTCTGATAGACTTCATAGAAGCCTTAACAGTGGTACTGGAAGAATTATAAGTTTAAAAGAATCATTGAGATCTCGTTCATTTCCCAACCGTTTTCCTGGATTATGGGGATCTATGAGCAAGATTCTTGATCCACAAGGATCATTCCTTCAGAAGTGGAATAAGATATTCGTTTTGTCTTGCATAGTTGCTGTGTCTCTGGATCCATTGTTCTTTTACATCCCAGTGATTGATAATGACAAGAGCTGCCTCAGTCTGGACAAGAACTTGGAGGTCATTGCTAGCACACTACGTACCTTCACTGACGCATTTTACGTCTTTCATATTTTCCTTCAATTTCGAACTGGATTTATCGCACCTTCTTCGCGAGTATTTGGAAGAGGTGTTTTAGTAGAGGATTGTGGGAAAATAGCGAAGAGATATTTGTCATCCTACTTCTTCATTGATGTTCTTGCCCTCCTTCCTTTGCCACAGGTATGAGATAAAATGGAGTTTGTACTGCTGATGAATTCATCTTGTACTTAAGCCTTTCGATAAAAATAGAACTTTCCTTGTTAAACTGTTGCATAAATTCTGCTAAATTTGTTTCTGCTCTACTGTTGAATAAAAGCTACATTCTTCTAATGACTTTGCGCTCTTGAATGTATACCATGTCATGCAGATTTAATTGCTCATCAACTGAGTTGGTCTTATGAATATCGCTGGTGCTTGATGTGATCTAACAAGTGAACCCTAATTCTTTCGTGATTGACAGGCGGTAATTTTGATTGGAATTCCCAGACTGAGGGGTGCAAGATCTTTGAACACAAAAAATTTGTTAAAATTTGTTGTGATATTCCAATACATACCAAGGGTCCTTCGAATATATCCACTGTATACAGAAGTGAAACGAACTTCTGGCATACTCACTGAAACTGCATGGGCAGGAGCTGCATTTAATCTTCTTCTGTATATGCTTGCCAGTCATGTAAGTTCTATGATGAACTTTTTGTTCATACCTAGGCGCCGGTTTCCTCCCTTTGCTTGCTGGATTCTCATCCAAGTTATCCTCTTGTTTCTTTGTTATTTTCTATCTGTCTTGCAATCCAGAACCACTTTCTAAAAGTACCTAACTTGCTTACCATTTTTTATCAGCTGATCTTGAAACTTTTTCTATATATACCTATTCAGACTTTAATTTTTCAATGCCAAAGACGTCAGGACAGACTACTGATGAAGTTTTATTCCTTCGATGTATTTTCTTGGAATCATTTTATCTGGGGATTGATGTGAAGACTCTTGCAGGTACTTGGTGCTTTTTGGTATTTGTTTTCCATTGAACGTGAAACTACTTGCTGGCAGAAAGCCTGTAAAAATCAGTTTGCTTGCCTTCATGAATCACTTTATTGCCGAGATGACCACTCGGGCTATAAGAAGTTTCTCAATGATTCCTGTCCCATAGAAACAGCAGATCCTGCGCTTTTCGATTTTGGGATATTCCTTCCAGCTCTCCAGTCTGGTGTTGTACAATCTGAAAATTTTCTGCAGAAATTGTTCTTTTGTTTCTGGTGGGGTCTCCAAAATTTGAGGTGCGTTATCTAGTACTGGTATTATAGCTGTTCAGAATTTAATATGGCTCCATTAACTGTGATATTTCGTTGTTCTACTAAAGCCTCACATCTGTCCAATAATTGGTTACAATTTTTCTTTAAACCTTTCCTATTATATATACTGGTTTGAGATGTACATGAATTTAAGGAGAATGCTTCTCTTTTTTTTTTCTTTCACTCATGCAGCTCTCTTGGTCAGAATCTGAAAACAAGCACTTCTGCATGGGAAATCTGTTTCGCGATTTTCATCTCCATCTCTGGTTTGGTGTTGTTTGCGCTATTAATAGGAAATATGCAGGTGACTCCATTTTCATCTCCATCGCAATTTTCATCTTTGGTTTGTAACACAAGTCCCCCTCAAATGCGTTAACTCATCCGAAGCTCTGTTAATAGTATTATTCCTGTTACTATACCGTGCGAGACGATAGTGGATATTTGACTACGCTCTTCATGGTAGTGTTTTCATTATGGGTACCTCTGTGTGTTTCTATCACATGGGTATGGTTGTGTTGGGAGGAAACCGCGAGATAGCACAGCGGAATAGGAAATAATCTCTCCCAAATGCAGCAACTATAGAGAAATAATCGAATGAAACAAGAACAAGAACACCAACAATTTTAGCGTGGAAAAACCTCCCAAGGTAGGAGTAAAAAACCACGGGACCCGTAGGCCACTTAAACGATCTCCACTATAATCAATAATGGGTACAACCAAGTCTCTCTAGGCTCAGCTAGAGGAATACAACATCATCAAGATCAACCAAACAATCTTGGAACACAACAAGATACAAGAGAGGAACCAAAAATACAAAGCTGAAATTTTCGGACAGAAAATTTCAGTCTCAGAAATGCAGGAATCGGTCACACTTAGACACCTCCAAAACACATCTCCACCGTTCAGAATGTACTATTGTGTCTTGGGAACAATCTGTCAAAATTTGGTGACGATCCAACGGTGCAATACTCGGCAAATGCAATTTTCCCGGAGGCTGGCAGGCTGCCCAGCACCTACGAAATTCACTCTTCCTCACTTGTATTTGCCTCTCTTATTTTTCTTCTTGCTTTCTTGTTCTCTCTTACTATTTGTTCCACACAATACCTCTATTTATAGTCTCCATCTTGTGCATTTCCAATGCACAAGGCCTTCAAAGTCTTCCAAGCAATAAACATCCTTGGAGAAGCACAACATCATTCCAACTTCCCTTGTTGGAATTCTTCCAATGCCATAATTGTTTTTGACTTAAGACATTGGAACTCTCCAATGTTGTAATTGTATTTTGACTCCAAACATTGGGACTCTCCAACTAGGAGGGATACCCAACAAACTCCCCCGACCGACTAGTTGGAGGGCGGCATCAATCCGGAAGCCATGCGGCAAAACTCAAACTTTCCTCTTGACAAAACTTTTGTCAACATGTCGGAACCATTTTCATCCGTATGAATCTTCTCAAGCTCGAATAGCTTGGTATCCAAAGCATCACGAATCCAGTGATAACGAACATCAATATGTTTGGACCTCGAATGAAATGAAGAATTCTTAGACAAGTGGATGGCACTTTGATTATCACAAAACAAGATATACTTAGCTTGTTTCACTCCTAGCTCCATTAAGAATTTCCTCAACCACAACAAATCCTTCGCTGCTTCCACAACGGCTATAAACTCGGCCTCGGTAGTAGAAAGTGCAACACACTTTTGCAATTTTGATTGCCAAGCCACGGCTCCCCCGGCAAATGACATCATATATCCTGAAGTAGATTTGCGATCATCCAAGCTCCCAGCTAAATCAGAATCTGAATAACCAACCAATGTAGGAGAATCGCATCCCAAAGTCAGCCTCAGATTCGATGTTCCACGGAGATATCTCATAATCCACTTCACGGCCTCCCAATGATATCTTCCCGGATTTGAAAGATAACGACTCACAATTCCCACAGCATATGCTATATCGGGTCTTGTGCAAACCATGGCATACATCAAACTACCAACTGCCGACGAGTATGGAACATTCTTCATACTTGATTTCTCATCATCAGTAGATGGACACTGCTCGTGACTGAGCTTAAAATGAGAAGCAAGCGGAATACTTACTGCTTTGGCCTTGTCCATGCCAAAACGCTGAAGAACCTTCTCAATGTACTTTTCTTGTGACAAAAACAACTTCTTTGCACTTCTGTCACGTATGACCTGAATCCCAAGGATTTTCTGCACTGGTCCCAAATCCTTCATAGCAAAGGATTCACTCAAGGTCTTCTTTAACTCATTGATTTTGGAAAAGTCTTTTCCAACAATCAGCATATCATCAACATACAACAGAAGAATGATAAAGTCATCATCAGAAAATCTCCGTATAAAAACGCAGTGATCGGCCTTTGTCATCTTGTAACCATGCCTAACCATCACTGAGCTGAACTTTTGGTACCACTGTCTTGGCGCTTGCTTCAAGCCATAAAGACTCTTTGTCAATTTACAGACACAATCTTCTTTACCCTTCTGTTGAAAACCTTCAGGTTGCTCCATATAAATCTCTTCATGCAGATCACCATGAAGGAAAGCCGTCTTGACATCCATTTGCTCAACTTCTAAATCAAGACTAGCAGCTAACCCGAGCACAACTCGAATGGATTGCATCTTCACCACCGGAGCAAAGATCTCGCTAAAATCAACACCTTTCCTTTGGGTAAAACCCTTTACCACCAAGCGAGCCTTGTATCGAACTTGTGAAGTATTTTCATCTTTCTTCACTCGGTAGACCCATCGGTTTTTCAATGCTTTCTTGCCCTTTGGCAACTTCACCAACTCAAAGGTGTTATTCTCACGGAGGGACTGCATCTCATCCTCCATGGCATCCATCCATTGCTTTTTGTTTTCATCTTCCAAAGCTTCTTGAAAATTTTCAGGCTCTCCACCATCAGTAAGAAATACATACTCGTCCGGGGGGGTAACGAACGGAAGGTCTTCTGTCACGGGTAGACCGTCTCAACTCAACAGCACCGGCAGGCTGCTCAACCACCTCCTCCTCATGATGGACTTCATTCTCAACACCTGGAGTCACACCAGGCTCATCAACTACAACATTTGGTGTGGGAGCAATTGTAGTTGGTTGATCACCAAGCAAATCTTCATCTGCATGAGTAGGAATTTCTTTCTCAACCTTCTCAATATCATCGATGGTGTAGTCCTCCATAAACACAACATCTCGACTGCGAACAAGCTTTCTTGCAACCGGATCAAAGAAGCGATAGCCGAACTCATCAAGTCCGTATCCCACAAATACACATTTCTTTGTCTTGCCATCAAGTTTGGATCTCTCATCTTTTGGAACGTGCACATAAGCAAGGCACCCAAATACACGAAGATGGTCGTAGGAGATATCTTTTCCACTCCAAACACGGTTTGGAACATCAAACTTCAAAGGCACACAAGGTGTGAGATTCAGCACGTGCACCGCTGTATTTAATGCTTCACCCCAGAAATACTTCGGCAATCTTGACTGAGATAACAAACATCTCACTCTTTCAATCAAGGTTCTATTCATTCTTTCGGCTAGCCCATTCAACTGTGGTGTCTTCGGAGGAGACCTTTGGTGGCGTATACCTTGGCTCCGACAATATTCTTCGAAAGGACCGATATATTCTCCCCCGTTATCCGTTCGTATACACTTGAGCTTCTTTCCTGTTTCTCTTTCAACCGATGCTTGAAAGGACTTGAATGTATCAAGCACTTGGTCCTTCGTCTTCAAAGTATAGGCCCAAATCTTCCGAGAATAATCATCAATAAACGTCACAAAATAGTAAGCACCGCCAAGTGACCGGGTCTTCATCGGTCCACACACATCGGAATGCACCAAGTCCAAAACCTCCTGCTTTCTTTTTGGTTCGGAAGACTTGAAGGACACACGTCTTTGCTTTCCAGCCAAACAATGCGGGCACTGCTTCAGTCTTGCATCGGAAACACCGGATAACACATTCTTCTTGGCCAGGATGCTCATTCCCTTTTCGCTCATATGACCCAAACGCTGGTGCCATAATTCCGAGGAGCTATCATTTTCACAAGTATTCATGTAATACTTGGAAATCCCAAATTTGGCAACGTACAAATTTGAGCACTTCTTTCCTCTCGCAATTAACATTGAGCCCTTCGTCAATTTCCATTCATTACCGGGAAATGAGCTGCAATATCCATCATCACTTAGCTTTCCAACGGATAAGATATTGAACCGAAGATCGGGAATATGCTTCACATCCTTGAGAACTAGTGTAGTTCCATTACTAGTCTCAACACAAATATTCCCCATTCCGACAATGCTCGATTGTCCTCTATTTCCCATATGTACTACTCCGAAATCACCTGCCTCATAGGTTGAGAAAAGATCACGCCGAAAGGTAGCATGTGTAGAAGCACCACTATCAATCACCCAATCCATCTCTTCAGATGATATATTAACACTTTCTACACAATCATCACAAATAATGAAGAAATCATCAACAACGGCAATATCATCATTGTTGGTACCTTCTTTCTTGACATCATTGTGGCTACTCTTGTCTCTCATTTCTCTTTTCAGCTTTCGGCAATACTTTCGGATATGACCCTTCAAGCCACAGTGATGGCACTCTACATTTGACCATTTGTTGGAACTCCCACGAGACTTGCCACGATCCGAAGATTGGTTTTGACTCTTTCCTCTTGAGGCACCACGATTATTCTGAGTCCTTCTCTGACTTCTCCCCCGTGATTCGGTGACCAGCATCTCTGAATGAGAAGAAGCGCCAAGAGACTTGCGCCTCATTTCTTCACTAAGAACGGCACTCTTAGCCGATTCCATTGTGAGAACACCATTCGGAGCAGAATTTGATAACGATGTCCGGAATGTCTCCCATGAATTTGGCAGAGTCCCAAGAAGCCATAAAGCTTGAATCTCATCATCAAAGCTTATGCCCATCGTCGCCAATTGATTCATAATTCCCTGAAAAGCATTCAGGTGGTCGGCCATTGATGAACCATCATCATACTTCAAAGACATCATCTGCTTGATCAGGAATAACTTATTATTCCCCGTCTTCTTAGCATATAACTCCTCCAAGGCTGTCCAGAGGGTTCTCGCATTAGACACCTTGCTTACATGATTTAATACATTATCATCGACCCATTGGCGGATATATCCACAAACTTGTCTGTGCAGCAGGTTCCATTCTTCATCACTTTTTCCTTCGGGCTTCTCGGTAGAGAAAACCGGAACATGAAAGCCTTTGACATAGAGCAAATCTTCCATCTTTCCTTTCCAAACATTATAGTTGGAGCCATTCAAACTCACCATCCTGGATGTGTTCACTTCCATAGTTGCAAACAATCAAAAGAACCTCGCTCTGATACCACTTGTTGGGAGGAAACCGCGAGATAGCACAGCGGAATAGGAAATAATCTCTCCCAAATGCAGCAACTATAGAGAAATAATCGAATGAAACAAGAACAAGAACACCAACAATTTTAGCGTGGAAAAACCTCCCAAGGTAGGAGTAAAAAACCACGGGACCCGTAGGCCACTTAAACGATCTCCACTATAATCAATAATGGGTACAACCAAGTCTCTCTAGGCTCAGCTAGAGGAATACAACATCATCAAGATCAACCAAACAATCTTGGAACACAACAAGATACAAGAGAGGAACCAAAAATACAAAGCTGAAATTTTCGGACAGAAAATTTCAGTCTCAGAAATGCAGGAATCGGTCACACTTAGACACCTCCAAAACACATCTCCACCGTTCAGAATGTACTATTGTGTCTTGGGAACAATCTGTCAAAATTTGGTGACGATCCAACGGTGCAATACTCGGCAAATGCAATTTTCCCGGAGGCTGGCAGGCTGCCCAGCACCTACGAAATTCACTCTTCCTCACTTGTATTTGCCTCTCTTATTTTTCTTCTTGTTTTCTTGTTCTCTCTTACTATTTGTTCCACACAATACCTCTATTTATAGTCTCCATCTTGTGCATTTCCAATGCACAAGGCCTTCAAAGTCTTCCAAGCAATAAACATCCTTGGAGAAGCACAACATCATTCCAACTTCCCTTGTTGGAATTCTTCCAATGCCATAATTGTTTTTGACTTAAGACATTGGAACTCTCCAATGTTGTAATTGTATTTTGACTCCAAACATTGGGACTCTCCAACTAGGAGGGATACCCAACAGGTTGCGTACATCCGACCCCTATAACCTATCATAGGCGGGAGCCTCTAAAGCAATGGGCTAATAATGTTGTATTTATGCTTCATAGCATATTCTAACTCTTAAAAGGATTTTGGTTGCGTGTTCTTTTAATCGCTTTTGATCATAGATAATGAAATTTAACTTCGTCTGAAGAAAACTTAAGGTGTGTATATATGTTTTCAATGAGCTAATTGTATCACATGTACGAACTATAGTTTAGGACAAGGAAGTTGGCTCTGGGAGATCTTTAATTTTTTTCATCTGTAATAAAAGTTCGATTCTCTCTGTGTGTGTTTCTTTTTCTGGTGGATGATGCTGGTGACAATCGTTTTTATTAGAAGTACTTGTTTTGCAACAGACTTATCTACAATCTACTACCCTGAGATTAGAGGAGATGAGGATCAAAAGACGTGATGCAGAACAGTGGATGTCCCACCGACTGCTCCCTGATAGTATTAGGCAGCGAGTCAGACGATATGAACAGTACAAATGGCAGGAGACTAAGGGCGTTGATGAGGATAATCTAATTAGGAACCTTCCCAAGGATCTCAGAAGAGATATAAAGCGTCACCTTTGTTTGGATCTGCTCAAGAGGGTGGGTTCTTTATCTGTATTAATGTTGATATCGTAAAATATATCATATTCATTTGTTGCCCATTTTAGCTACCTTGCTTGATAATGGAATGAAGTGACAAGTCAGCAAGAACAACAACATTACCCTATTGCCTTAGAGCTCCCTCCTATGACGGTGTACAGGGGGTTGGATGTTCGCAACCATATCAATGTGTTGGAAACACACAAAAGTTGTTTCCTGATGACCCATAATAATGCGTCAAGCTGTGTCGATCAACTGCTACTTTACAACATAAGAAGTGCATCCAATTTAGTGAGTCATTTTGTTTTATTCCATCATATTTCAAAATCAAGAATGGTGCGTCCTTGACTCCATTGGAAATGGAAACAGAAGTGACAAGTCATTAATGTTGTATTCCTGTCTCGGAAGTTGCAGTTTAATTTACTCTCTCGCTTTTTCTGTTGCTATTGTTCATCCATATTTAGGTGCCAATGTTTGAAAAAATGGATGATCAACTGCTGGATGCGCTGTGTGATCGGCTGAAGCCAGTATTATACACTGAGGGTAGTTATATCCTGAGGGAAGGCGACCCAGTTGATGAGATGCTCTTCATCATGCGAGGAACGTTGTTGACTGCTACAACTGATGGTGGAAGAACAGGGTTTTTCAACTCAGATCACTTAAAAGCTGGTGACTTTTGCGGAGAAGAGCTCCTTACTTGGGCCCTGGATCCCCATCATTCAGCAACCAATCTCCCAATCTCAACAAGGACAGTTCAAGTGTTGTCAGAAGTCGAAGCATTTGCATTAGTAGCTGATGATTTGAAATTCGCGTCGTGTCAATTCAGACGCCTCCACAGTAAGCAACTTCGGCATACCTTCAGGTTTTACTCTCAGCAATGGAGGACTTGGGCTGCTATTTTTATACAGGTAGCATGGAGAAGGCACCGGAGAAAGAAGCTAGAAGAATCGCTTCGTGAAGAAGAAGAAAAAGTGCATACATGGGAAAAAAGTGGTGGAGAGTCACCTAGCTTGGCTGTCACCATTTATGCTTCCAGGTTTGCTGCTAATGCACTTCGTGGTTTACGCGAAAAGAAAGCAAGATTGCTAGAAGAGTTGCCAGTGTTGCCTCCAAAACCTGCGGAACCTGATTTTAGTGCTGAAGAAAAGTTAGTTTAGTTGGGCATTATGGTTTTACTTGTTGCATGTAATTTGGTTTTGGCAAGGTTTCTTTTGTTGGTAATTGTGTATATAATAAGTCCTTCAGCTGTAGTTAATAACTTTTGCGCACAGGTTTGATGAATAAGACTTAATTCCGCCCCCCTTTGCTTTCTTTTTCTTTCAATAGAGTCTAAGGCAAAGGATTCGTATGTCTACTTGACGAAAGAGAACGGACTTTATTTTGTTTATGGGTTTATAGATTGGATTCAGTTAGTGTCACGACATAATCAAAAGTATTGACGGTGATTTTAAAATCTCGCAGAATATGATGAGATAAAATGCAAAGCTATCCTAGAAACAGACTCAACTGAAGCATTGAACTTGATTATAGATTATGTCATTGAAGAACATCTGAATAGACTTTGATTGAATGTTTCGTTCGAAACGCAGAACATGTCAAAATTGAGTTTGAACTTTGAATTTCTTCATAATTTATTCAAGGATACACGGATGCAACCACCTCAAACCGAACTTAACAATTTGTTCCATGTAATTCCATTCATTTGGATCGGATTTGGCTGTTTTTTATCTTTCTATTGATTCAGTCTCTTTTTCACTTACTCTTTTCTTATCTAGTTTTCCACTCGAATGGAGTATGATTGTATGTGTCATAGTATCTACTATACTAAGAATATCAATGAACCCGATTATTGCAATTGTCCGTACCAGCTTCTTCTATCCATACCGCAGTTGAAGCACCTAAACGAGAATTTGGTGTCTTTCTGGTCAGTAATGGAAGCTTATACAACGAAATTATGTATACATTGTTAAATACAGTACTCACACAAAATGTTTAATTTAATTATATTTTCCCACTCGAAAATATTTAATTCGGACTGGATCCTCTACACCTGTAACACACCACGAAAATAGCTGAAATTGGTCTATGGATTTGGAACCCACGAATCGTTGACAAGGCTTGCGAAAGTTCAACTAATTAACATTAGCACATTGTGAAGCATCAACTGATCGATACATCTTGACGCAATTTTCATTATGGATTATCGGGAAACAGTCTCTGTGTGTTTCTAACACATTGGTATGGTTGCATACATCCGATTCCCATACCTGCCAAAGGCTGGAGACTCTAAGACGGTAATGTTGTTGTACTGTGTCAAGTTACGCATGGCATTCAGATGTCGGGCGAGTGTTCCAAATTAAAAGCCAGGGTGAAGGCAAAGATTACAGCATCAAAACTTTGATTTACTCTTCCACTATTTGTTTACATGTGGTTCATATAAATAATGATGATACACCAGTAATGGGTACATAAAAAATGACACTCACCAGTAGTCATTGCAGGAGCAGGAGCCATCTTTTATATGGTGAAACCTGTTTGAATCACGAACAATTATTTCCCTTCCTGTTGCCATTGATATATACTTTATAGCAGTATGGCAATCTCCACAAACTCTTAGGTTTTTAAATACCCTTACTGGCTTGGGATGGGATGTACTTATTAGGCCATAAGCCACAGCTAATTTCTCACTGTGCTGGAGCAAATATTGTTCTTTATGTTCCTCCTCCATATCATGAAGCACGAAATTCGTGTCAGGTACATAGCCCATCTCCTTCATTTTGATATACAACTGATCTAACTTTGAGTAAATCTTCTTTGCCAATGGATGTTTTGTATCTCCTACATAGAATTTGTGTACCCTGTTTCCATTTTCTATCCAGCTACAACCTGCTTCTTTAATCACATTTGATTCTTTCATGCCTTTTCGGATTCTGGCTACTTCTTCCCAGTTACCATCAGAAGCGTATAAATTCGATAGCAAAACATGTGCTGCAGGATCAGATGGTTCTTGTTCAAGAATCATTTCAGCTGCATGTTTTCCAAGTTCTGAATTACCATATTCTCGGCAAGCTCCAAGCAGTGTCCTCCAGACCAAAGCATCAGCAGCAATAGGCATTGATCTAATAAAATCCAAAGCCTTTTCTAGGTAACCTGATCGACCTAACAAATCAACCATGCAAGCATAATGTTCCATCCTAGGTGTTATTCCATGTTTCTCAGACATCATGTGGAAGTGTTTCCATCCCTCATCAATCATACCAGCATGGCTGCAAGCTGATAAAACAGCTATATAAGTCACCTCGTTGGGTCTAAAACCAGTACCAAGCATTTCTTTGAACAATTCCAAAGCTTGTTTGGCAAAACCATGTTTTGAATAGCCAGTTATTATAGCAGTCCATGATACAACGTTTAGCTCCTCCATACCTCTGAAGACCTGTAAAGCAGCATCTATATTGGCACTCCTAGAATACATTGAGATCAAAGCATTGCAGACACACAGGTTAGACTCATACCCAGTCTTCAGCAACCGAGCATGGATCTGCTCACCTTTACCAACTGCACCTACACTTGCTGCCCCACTTAAGAGACTAGCAAAAGTAAATGCATCAACCCCAATTCCAGTATAATCAGCTCGACTTAAACATTCAAAGGCTTCTTCAGAATTGAGATCTTGAGCATAAGCATTGACAATTGTGTTATATGAAATTAAATTCTTCTCAAACAGAATTTCAAATGCTCTATGAGCTTCTTCCATGCTACCACATCTAGCATAGAAGTTAATCAGAGCGTTCCCCACACAGTTGACTGAGGCAAGCCCCAACTTCACTGCCTGACAGTGGAGCTTTTTACCCATGTCTAGAAGTGAAATGCTAGTGCATGCCTTAAGAAGACTCGAAAACGTGAAATGATTGGGGGCTACTGTACCCTCTTCCATCAACTTACGATACAAGACAATGGCTTGCAAGTCATTTCTTCCACTCTGCGCATAACCTGTGATAACTGCAGTCCAAGACATGACATTATGATGTGGCATTTGATCGAAGACCTTCCTTGCACTGACCATAGATCCATCTGCAGAACATTTTGCATACATGTCCACCAGACTACAACCGACACATACATCCAGCGACAACCCCAACTTCATCACTAAACCGTGCAGCTGCTCTCCAAAGGATGACCACTCCAGCTCAGCACAAGCTGATAGAATACTGCTGTAAGTAAATCTGTCAGCAACGAATCCACTGCAGATCATATCCAGAAAACAGTCAACAGCGCTTCCAGGGTCAGAAAGTTGAGAAAGTCTGGTAATCATTAAAGTCCAGGAAACAGAATTCTTCTCAGGCATTCTATCAAACACAATCTTTGCTGACTCCAAGTCGCGAAAGCCTTTAGCAAACAAATCAATTAATGCACATCCAACACATACATCAGAGTCTAAGTACCCAGATTTTATCAAAAACCCAAAAATCACCACCCCAATCCACGCATATTCATAATTCGAACACGCCTGTACAACAGCAGAAAAACAAAACTGGTTAGGATATTCTCCGCTTTTAACCATGTCAAAGAAGGTCAAAACAGCTTCCTTTTCCATCTTGCAATGCCCATAGCAAGAAATCATCGCACTCCAAGAAACCATATCCCTTTCCTCTCCCATATTCTCAAAAATGGTTCTAGCCGTCTCCCAATCACCCGATTTCGAATACAAGCTGATAAGCGAATTAAGCACAATCGAGTCAAGCTGAATTCGAGAATCGTTAATTTTAGAGTGAATAAGCCTGCCCAGATGAAAATTACGAGTTCGGATGCAGGATTTGAGGACGAGAGAGTAGCAGGTAAGGTCAGGAGCAAGACCCTTTTGGACCATGAGATCAAGAGTGGATATGGCATTTTCGATGTGGCCTTCATTTGCTTGATGGATTAAACGGTCCTTGTGAATTTCAAAATTGAGGTTTCTTTGATACTGAGTTGATTGAGGTCTGAGAGAAGAAGAATTTATGGATTGGCGGGAAGGTGGGTAGAGTTTGGCGGGAGCGAGAAGAGAAACAACCATCCTTCTATTCTATCCTAACTGCTAAAACGATTTTCTGCGTACCTCTTAAAAATCCACAATATTTGCCAAAGATGTATGGTCGTTTAAAGGTCCAAAAGACGAAACTGCAGTTATCTCTTCAAACCCGCAATCTACAACTCCAACATACTCGTAAACCATCGAAGATTGGAAATCCCAGTTCTATTTTTGCCTCTAGAAAAAGAAGAAATGTCAATGTACTTCAGAAAAGAATTCAAGATGGGATCTTTGCAGCTGATGAAAACTATAGGGAAATTGTAATCAAGAAACATACTGTAAGTTAGACTTGGAATATCATCGTATAGGATAGCTGAATTAACTGGAGAAGAGCAATCATTGCTGTTGTCTAAACCAGCGTCTAACTAATCGAATCGTGAAATTAGAGTAAGTGTGATTTGCCATATATCATAACCGCCCCCTTTTCATTTTCATAGAAGGCAACAATTCTTAGGCGATGATTATATTATCTGTCACATGTCGTCCTTAGATAAAAAAGACTTTATGTTGCGAGATAATTTTGTATATGACTCTTTTGAAACGGTTAGTTATAACTTTCGAGATCAGCTTTACCACCACATTTGTAAGCGTAATAGGTCTAAAGTGGCTGACATCTTCTGAAGGGGGTTACTTTGGAATAAGAGTTATAAGTGTATGCTGAAATATGGCTTTGTTGAGGCTATGTATTAGAACACACAGAAGTTGTTTTCCGATGACTCGTAATAAAATTTATGTCAGCTGTATCGATCAACTGCTACTTCACAATATAAAAAGCACAACTAATGTATCCATTCATTTTGCATCTAATGATCTAATGTTCGTGCATTCTTAGTATTGCAATATAGGTGTTGCAATATATGGAGACTCTTTAGTCCATCCCCAACCTGGTTGAAGATGAGAATTAGTTCTCTAATCTTATTAATAACGTGGAATTGTTGGAAGCTTTAGCATTAAAGGAAGCATGGAAAGAATTGAACAAATGTTTTTGTTGAGAATGTTGTTTCACATCGGTCAATTTGAGAAAAAAAATACATGGTTATATAAAAATGAGGTATTACCATCCATTGCTTTAAGGTTTTGAGTACACCTCATGTAAACCCAAGTCCAGATGTTCATGCATGGCTTGTAATTTGTGATTGAGGGCGAGTTCTTAAGACGCATGTGTATGTCAAGCCACATTGCCACGTATGGACGGGTGTTGAGAATATTGTCCCACATTGGTTAATTTGAAAAAAAATACATAGGTTATATTAAAATGAGGTATCGCCACGCATTGCTTTAAGGTTTTGAATGGATATGAGTCTCTCAAGTTTCAACACTTTTCAATAGAAAGTGACAGCTTTGTCGGTGGAGCAGCTATTCAAGAACCAAGAAAGTTGCAAAGTACAAGAAGGCATATTTGTTGAAGAAGCGAAATGTGTGCCAAGAGATGTGTCTTTAAAAATGAAATGGATTCCAAGACTGCAAATAGGGTAGCACATCAATTGGCTGGATATGCAAATGAATACCCTGGCAGGCACAATTGGATGAACGGTGCTCCTTCTTTCTTAGTTCAATCTTTGAATGATGATCAATATTTATGTAATCACTATCATCAATGAAATTTCTGCCTTACTATTAGCCCAAAAAAAAAAAAAAAATCTGCACTATAAACATATGCAAGTAGTAGTACAGTAGTATAGAGAAGGTTAGGTGAAAACTCAGTCTGGGGAAGAATAGCATTACCATGATATTTTAATCTGATGTAATCTAGAATTGTTGTTCTGTGGAATTCCAGAGGTTTCAAGACGGCACCAACTAGGAAATATTGATGAAGTTGACTAAGGTCTGTCAAAATGGAAAACACCACAATACCTTTATCACTCAAAGCTACATACAGCCGTTCAAGAAGAAAAACTCTGATATCTTCATTTTGAAAACAATGGAACAAAGCCAAATTAATCACTCAATTAGATACGCTTCTTAAATTGCGAAGTAGCAGTTGATCGACACGACTTGGCGCAATTTTTATTATGAATCATGGTGAAACAACCTCTATGTGTTTCTAACACATGAATATGGTTGAGCACATCCGACCCCTGTATACCTTGTCTTTGGCAAAAGACTCTAAGATAATGAATAATACTATTGTTGTTGTATTTTTATGATAACTTGTCTTTATACACTAAAAATTATGCGAAAGAAAGATATTAAATTAGAAATTACGTTAGAGAATATTATAATTACAGTAAATGTTTTTATATCGCTCCCCCCACCCCCCCGTACACTACTGTTAACCAAGCACGCTAAATCAAAGAATTTAAAGATTTCTTTTTAGAACTTGGTAGCACGAAGCACCGCAGTGGTGGTCTGATAAAGCCCTAGCTTTTGCGTTGGCCACTGGGTTTTCCATCTCCGGCAACCAAGAAGTACCGGCGAAATGTCGTCAACGGTACTGGAGATGACGCGTGCCTCCCACGAGGAGGTTGAACGGTTGGAGCGGCTGATTGTGAAGGACCTCCAGAACGAACCTCCCACCGCCAAGGACCGCCTCTATCAGAGCCATCGCGTCCGCAACATGATTGAGCAAATCATGCAGACTACTCACAAGCTCGTACTTCTCTACCTCCCTCTCCTTCTCCTGATTCTTTTCATCCTCCTGTGTTCATACTTGCTGTTGCTAGATTTGAATTTCTATGGTTGCTTCATGATAATTTCGACATTGAAGGTCGATATTTATGAAGATAAAGATGGCGCAAGGAAAGATGAGATTGCTGCACTCGGTGGTCAGACAGCCTCAGGCACTAATGTATTTAGCGCATTCTATGACAGATTAAAAGAGGTCGGCTTGCATTTTCCTTTTTTATGCCCCTTCTTATTTATATCTTTATGCCTTTGGTTGGTTAAGTTTTATGACGAAGGTACTGATTATCGTCACAGTTATCGTGTCTTGTTGATGAATTTGGACTATGCTATCTAATTTGACTTACATATTGGGCAAGTGGTGGTCTATGAGCTAAGTACTACTCATGAATGCATCAATTCATCTTAGGGTGGAAATGTAATTCAGCAGATGCTGAAAACGAGTAACAGATATGAGTACTTGTGGTTGTGGTAGGGGTTAAACTAGAGTTTGGAAATGTTATAGATTAAACAGTATTATCAGTTTTTCCATGCAGCATCTGTAGTCAATGAATTGCAGATTGCATCTAAGTTTCGTTTGTCACAACACCATGTGTTAGATATCCTACTCCATTCCATTATTAGCTCTAAAAGGCAAGGCGCTCCTTATCTTGCTACTTGTGGTCTGGTAATTACTGATACATGTATCATTTGTAGTGTGTTGTATTCATTTGTTATCAAAAGGGAAATGCTAGTTTGTGTTTAATTATCATTGTCGTTCACGATTTTCCATTTCCAAGAGAGTTAATGTCACACTCTTCTTTGACTTTGAAATATGATGGAATAAAGCAAAATGACTCACTAAATTGTTTGCGTTTCTTGTAATATGAAGCAGTCTAAAACAATAGGGAAACGTTGTTGTTAATGTAATTTTCATTATAGGTCATTTGGAAACCAACTATGTGTGTTTCCAACATATGGGCAAGGTTGCGTACATCCGACCCTCTTTTATCATGACATAGACATGAGCCTCTAAAACAATAAGGAAACGTTGTTGTTGTTGTCTTCGTCGTTCACAAAAAAAAAAATCTTTACTGTGTATAACAGGAATTTTTTTGTCGAATGACCTTTTGTTTTCCAACTGCAGATTCGTGATTATCACAGGCGACATCCTGCCGCACGTGTTGTTGACGTGAATGATGAATTTGAGCATCTTCTTAAAGAGGAACCTCACATAGAATTCAGTGGGGAGGTGAGCTAAATATCCCTTTTTATGTTCGTTTTGATAGAGTGTGTGCTCTATGAAATATGGTAAATGTGCAAGTCGCAGTTGCCAGCTTATGATATTGAAGGTCCCTTGTGGTGTTAATGACTTGCTGCTATCCTGCTCATTATTAATAAATTCTTATTTGTTATTAACGCTCTTGTTTGGTGCACTGCAATTGCACTATACGTGTTACCAGGATTCAAATAATGCTCTGAAAGATATACTACTTAATTGATGAGTGTGTCCAGGGGTTGCTCGTCTAGAATGATATATCTGTCTTGTGATTATTGTATCCTTCACTTAGTTTCCTCTTTCCCTTCAGGACACATTAATCAAAGTCTTTTTTTTTTATAACTTTTGAGAGGGGAATGTAATATGCTGGCAGAATCAGTTATTCTATACTTTAATCATATAGTAAGTATTTGGATTTACAAGGCTAGCAAGGTGCTCATATGCAAGATGGAGATGTAGTGGAAATAATTGTATTTTCAAGTTGAATTTGAAATTGACAAATTATTTTATTATTATGTTGCTTGTTATTCTATGTTAGCTGTTGTATCTTTCCCTTAATGCTGCCACTTTGATAAAATGTTACGGAAGAATTCTTTTTGGAAAGTTGCCATGGTTACTTGTTCTGTTCTCCCCTCCTCTCCCTCTTTATCTCTCTTTTGCCTTTCTAATTCTGATAAATACTTGTTTGATCAAAACTCAGGAAGCCTCCGGAAGATACCTTGACTTGCACGAATTGTTTAATGACTACATCAACTTTAAGTTTGGAGAGAAAGTCGAGTATTCTGCTTACCTTGATATATTCCCGCAATTCGATACGATTTCTCGCAAAATGAAGTTCACCAGGTAAATTCTATACGTCTTCTGGTCCCTTCAACCCACCTCCACCCCCCCTCAGAGGAAAAAAGAAAACGAGGACAAAGTTACCTAAAATGCCTTCCCATGGCATTTAGCTATATCTATTTAAAAGCTTGAGGTGTGAGAAAGAGAATTTGCCTAGTTGTAAAGAATAAAGTTCCTATGGTCTTCTCTTCAGGTTGCATTACAAAACTTTTAATGATTTGGTTTTATATTTGCCTGTGGATTAGTTGTTTATAACTAATAAGTTGAGGACCAACTCTACTTTTTCGAAAGGAGGAAGGCTTTAGAAGGTGGATATTTGTTAGGGTGACCTTGTTATCATAACATAAAATAAATGGATCTGTATTGGTGGTTGCTTGTTAGAGTTCTTCAACTTGGATTGCATGGGTTATAATTGGTAATGTTGTGACTATCATATCTTTATATTCAATAAAAAAAGGGGGAAAAAATAATCTGCTTTAGCAATCTCCTTTTTGCATAATGTAGTGAATCTAATTCTATTGGTCTGAAAGTTTGATCAACCATAAACTGGTATGGACTGTATGATATATCGATAGGACTGGAGAGATAGCTTATGTGAAATGTTTGTGTCTAAATTGGAAAAAGTTAGGGGCCATGATCGTTAACTAACTGCTCTAAAATTGCCTCTCAAATCCAGAGTCTATAGTGTTTCTTGGGCCATATTATTCTATGGTTGAAATGGTAAAAGAAAAAAAAGGCGGCCGTTATTTGCTTGTTTTCTGATTTGGTATTTCAACCTCTGTTTCTTGTATTGTAGGCAGTATATGGAGTATCTGGGGAAACTATTGGAGTATCTTGTCTATTTTTTTGAACGAACAGAGCCGCTGAAGGATCTTGAGAGGATTTTTGCGAAGGTCAGTTTTTCTCTCTGTTTTCATTGCTCATCTCTTACTATTAGTCTGACACAGGGAAAGGTACACGATTGGGGCTGGCCTAAATTTTACTTTGTGGAAAGCACTTGATTGCCATGTAATTTGTCAAATAGAATATCCAGGATAATTAATGTTGAAGTCGTTTTGTAAAGGATTAGTGGGGTGCTTGTAATATTTTACATGATTGTAAAAGGTGGACAAGGTGAGGAAGGAAACAATATTTCTTGTGTTTCAGTGAACTATATTGTCTATGCTATCAGTTAATACAAAAATTACCAACTGAACCCCGAAAGAATAAAGAATGTCATAGTTATCTGCAAGAGCACAGGCCACTAGAAACTATCAAGAAACAGTTATGTTGCATACATTAGACATAAGTTCCTTTTTGTAATTTCCTTATATGATTCAAAAGCATCTATCCCACATTCACGGTGAAATCTCAAATTTGTTTTGTTTCGACTTGGACTAGTTTTTTTTTTCTTTTAAAGTTAAAGTTATCATATATAAGCCAGAATGACGCATTTACAAAAGATGTTGCTTATAAGTGAGCAACTAGAAGCTTAGCTTGAACAACTATAGGTGGCTTACAACGTGCTATCCAACGTCTAATGCCAACTATTTCAAAACGTTGCCTCAAGATGGCAACATAAGCCAATCATACCCAAAAGGTAAGCTAATCCAAATGCCAACCTGTACAAAATAGTTGCTATGAAGACAACAAGTGTAGCTTGTACAAAATAAAGGTGGCTTACAACAATGAATCCCAAACCTAAAGCTAGTCTAGGAATAGCATCCAAATAGTCAAAGATGACTATAGCCAAGCAGAAATAAAACATAAAACTGCAGAAGAGGGAAAATGGAGATTGAGAAATTAAGAACCAAAGCGTACTTAAAGTCCCCAATCCCTAGCCATGATACCCCAAAACAATACAGATAGATCAAATCCAGGTCGTTGTGCATAAAGTCCAGAGTAAGTAATGTCTTAGGCCAACCAACAATCCAGACAGAGTTTTCTTGGTGGTTCCACAGATCGCCATATTCCCACCCAATGAAGACATGGAGTAGTGGCACGCTACATGCACCAAGAAATAAAAGAAAAGCAGAAGGTGTAGAAGACCGAATATTGGCGTGACCATTTCTTAGACAATCCAACAGGACAATGGCAGACCATCCCATCCACAGCATGAAGTCATGGAAGAAGAAAGGAGATAGCGGTGGGGACACTGGCGTAATGACCACCAATTCCAACAACAGGACTAGTTGGTCTTTGTTGTTGCATTATTATCCCTGGAGTCGTTCTCTCCAAATGTTTTTTTGTTGTTTAGTGACTTTTACTTCCCATGTTTTGCAGTTCTGACTTTGTAAAGTTTTGTGTTTTTATGTGCTTCCCTTACTTTATAAGTGTTATGTTTATGTAGTTGACAAGTGAATTTGAGGAGCAATGGACCAGTGGCAAACTGCAAGGATGGGAAAATGAGGGTAAAGAAAATGGACACGCTACTGCTCAACCTACTGTCGTTGATCTTGATTTTTATAGTACAGTCGAGGAACTGATGGATGTGGGACCTGATAAGTTGAAGGAGGTGAAACAGGAACTAAAGACAGATATTTTTTTTCTTCTTTATATGCGTTACCTCCTTTTCCCCCAACAAACAAAAAAAGGGGTGTTATTCCGTCTTCTCTCCGTTCCTGCATTTCTATTCGTGTTACCCTCCCCATATAGTAATTAAGAGCTAAAAGTTGCCAAAATTAAAAAGATACACTAATTGGATGACTTGCAAAAAGCGGGAAACTTATGGATCACTGTTTTCTTCATGACAGGCTTTGGCTGCATTAGGTTTGAAAGTTGGAGGAACTGTTCGGCAGCGGGCTGAAAGGCTTTTCCTTACTAAGGTGAGATTATGAGCAACTCCATGATGGGAATCTCTTTAACCAACCATGATTAGTTAGATAATTGGCACGCTTTGATGAGGTTATTTGCTGATGTTATCATTTTTGTGAAAGTAATAATTTGATTCCTGCATAGCTCCAAGAAGTAAAGGAGTTACTCCCAGATACTGTTTTATAGTGCTACTTCCTGGCTACAGATGGTGGCCAAGTTACCTTTGTTTACGTCTGAATTTTGCAGCATACTCCTATTGAGAAGTTGGACAAGAAACATTTTGCTAGAGCTCCACAGGGATCAGAGCAGAACGTTGTGGGTCCAGCTCGACCAGGAGGTGAAAATGCCAAAGACGTTGCCCTTATGGAAGCCAAAATAAAAAAGCTGTGTGACTTATTGCATGAAGTGAGTGTACTTCCCCTTTTTTTCTCTCTGCTTGTGCCGCCTTCCGACCAAAGTGGTCATTTCTTTCTTTGACCTTGTGTCATTTATCCTTGTTTTGATCCAATTCTTGTCAACTTCTGCAGATAATTCTTCGTACAAAAGAAAATGTTGAGAAAAAACAGGCATTGACGTATGAGGAAATGGAAGCAGAACGTGAGGAGGTAATTAATAAATAATTTTGTCTTGAAATTTCTAGCAGCTTTCTGTTGTGGTAGTTCCTTTGATGCATGTACTGTTTTCTTTTTCCTTGCTCCCGGTTAGCATCTGAGTTGAATGTGTATGTGTAATTTTTTCCCTTTTCTCATTCTGAAAGTAAATGAGTTGTTTTGGATTTTCTAAAATCAGGAAGATGTGCAAGCAGAATCGGAAAGCGATGATGAAGATCAACAGATATATAATCCTCTCAAGCTACCCATGGGATGGGATGGAAAGCCCATACCATACTGGTTGTATAAGCTTCATGGTCTTGGCCAGGTAATATATAAGGCCTATCTGTTTGCTATCTTTTATTTTATTTTTTATATTAAGTATTGAGTTACAAGGTCTTGAATTTGTCATGTTTGAACCAAACTGCCGCTTCTATGGGTTTTTCTTTCTTTATTTGGTTACTCTAAGTTGCTTTTTTCTTTTTTTGGTATGTTAAATGTCATTTCCTTTGTGGTATTCGGTTAGAATTACAAGTATGACGCATAAGCTAATCCCTCCTGTATCTCCAGCTAGGCTACATAAACAAAATGTGCGCTCTGAGTACAAGTCGTGTGGCTATAGTACAGTTATCAAGTCCACAATTAGCGGAATTTTCCGATGTACTTTGTTCTTTTGTAAGCTTTTCCAGGAATGGACCAAAAGGCAATAATATTTTCCTGCATCTTTAGGGCGGATTCCGTCCTGTACTGGTGAACTCTTGCATTTTTTCATGGCATAAACCATAAGCTCTTGCTGCGAAAGCAAGCAACTGCCTATGGAAATCTTTTTATTGCCATCATCTGTTCTTACCCGTCCAAGTATGCCACTTCAAGGCTCCATGGTATTTAGGCATTCTTACTGATATTCGATTGCTTAAATATCGAACTTGGAGTTGATGGAATGAGACGTTGTAGGTAGAAGTGAGAGCTTTTCAAGTTTCGAGGGGGGGGGGGGGGTATTTTTCACCCACGTCCTGCTCATGAGTGCAGAGTTTAGTTTAATATTCACATACTAGGACTGTGTAACCGGTGTTCACCTATTCTCGAACTACTACTGCCCTATGTATTACCTTCGTTTTTGTTCACGTGCAGAGTTTAGTTTAATATTCAGACACTAGGACTGTGTAACCGGTGCTCACTCATTCTCGAACCACTGCTCTATGTATTGCCTTTGTTTTTGTTGAACCTTCTATATGCTTTCTTCTTGTGCGTACATCTCTTTCCTTTTCAATCAGTAGTTAACTGTATATAACAAAAGCTTGACTTCAACCACCAAGGTACAATTTCCTGTGACTGCATCCCATAAATGAGGGCCAGCACCCGCAATCCTTGGTGTGCAAGTTGAAAATAAAGAACTCTACACTTGCCCAAAGAAAAAAAGAAAAAGAACTCCACTTGTATTATACGATACTAACCCCAAAAAAATACTTGTATTATACGATACCGTTCTTATATTATACTAACTGTTTTGGTTTCTTATTGCGATTTTTGATCTACGATTTGTAATTTTGTATTTTTAATGACGGAACTAAATGAGTCACTTACTCTTCACATATTTTGAGCCATTTTCAGGAATTTAAGTGTGAGATTTGTGGGAATTACAGTTATTGGGGTCGGAGGGCATATGAGCGGCACTTCAAGGAATGGAGACATCAGCATGGTATGAGATGCCTGGGTATACCAAATACCAAAAACTTCAATGAGATCACATCGATTGAGGTATGGTTATCCCACATCAGAACACCCCCCACTCCCCCAACCGCAAGCCGATAACCAAAGAAGAAATCCCTCAGTCGAGCACAAAATTGGACTTGTGCTATGTTTTCAATTTGTGACGGTGGTGGGATTTTTCTTTTGTGTTGCGCTTTCGGTTTTCTTGGCCTATGATGTGAAATGTTTTTGGGTACAGGAAGCAAAACAACTCTGGGAGAGAATCCAAGAACGGCAAGGGTTGAACAAGTGGCGCCCTGATCTTGAAGAAGAATATGAAGATCAAGAGGGGAACATTTACAACAAAAGGACGTACACGGATCTCCAACGACAAGGTTTGATTTAAGGCATGCCGTATCCTGGATTGCGTTCGTATTGGTCGGCATTCAAGGATGATCTGATGGTGTTATGTGTGGCTCCCTATAGGAATGTTGTCTGGAAGAATAGCTATAGCTGAACGCTGTTCCATGCCGTTGAACAGTTGTGGATATGCTGCCTATAAGCCTTTTGTAGCTTCATGGCTCTACTCGTAGAACAATGATTGATTCTAGACATAATACCTTTTCTCCTTTTCCTATAAACATGGCTAATTTGCAATTGGGTGTTGACATTACTTCAAACTTTGATTCTGTTGCAATGTGGTTATACCCAAGCTTGATGCATAGGAAACCACATCTGTGTATTTCTAACATATGTGTATGGTCGTGTAAATCTGACCTTCCATATCCCGCTAACGCAAGCCTATAAGGCAATGGGTTAATATTGTTGTTGATACATATGTTTTCTCTGGAACAAGTCTAGAACAACGATTGATTCTAGACATAATACCTTATCTGTTTCTCCTATGACCATGGCTAATTTGCAATTGGGTGTTGACATTACTTCAAACTTTGATTTGGTTGCAATGTGGTTATAACCAAGCTTGATATATATCAAGAAACAACCTCTATGTGAATGTGATTGTGTATATCCAACTCTCTATACCCACTATAGGCGAGAGCCTCTAAAAGAGGGGTAATGTTGTTGATGCATATGTTTTCTCTGGAACAAGTCTGATATCAAGCCTGTGTTACCATCGTTTTTCAAGATGTTATAATTGCTTTGACAGTTATCTTAAAAGCATTTGAGGCTAGAGAACCTATACATCAATGTGACCTTAAATTAATATCATTCATAATTCTTCTTTTTATTGTAATATCTGTAGCTAACGAGGCAAGAGAACCCCATACATCAAATTAACGGTCTAAGGGCCACAGGCTCTTAACCAATAGGGCCGGGCCTTGTTCACTATCAAACTCGGAACATCAGTGCTTTACAACTACCAAAACTGTGAAAATGAAAAGCACATCTTATTGAGGGAGGAGACTACAAAAAACAGGGCTTCAGCTCTATGTCATGATTGAATGAAAGAATGGTTAGAGCTCCTTGTGGAGAAAAAAATGGCTGCGGTCTTTCCATCTAAGAATCTAATTCATGTACTTTCTGCAATTTGGAGCTCGACACAAACAAGGGACTTTTAATTCGTCGCACTCGTCTGGCTCAAATAAGTAATCATACCTGCAAAAAAAACATGCAGCCAACAGAAAGGGTGTTAATTTTGGATACTCGACCTTGTAGTATCGTCGAACATGCACGGAGAAAGAAGACTTACGTTAATTCTTCACCAGCAGATACGTTTGTTTTCGCAATGAAGACAACTCGGCTCTGGTCATTGCCTACACTTATGATCCTTGCATAGCAGTTGGGCATGCACTGTACCCACAGAAAAGGTAAGGTTATGATATTTTCAGCTCGAACACAGTTACACTTGCCTGTTAAACAAGGAAATAGAAAACTAGAAAGTATTCTAATCAACCATTTATCAGATGACTGCATGAAGAAGAAATTCGTGTATTGTTGTACACAATCCAAGTAAACTGAGCACTTACGGAATGGTTAATTAAGCGTGAAATGTTTCCCTTATTGGTGGCATCTATAACGACGTCTTCACTGACCTTGAACAGCTGGCAGACATAAGAGATACTATTATTATTTTTTCCATAGATCATATGAGCGGAAAGAACTGTTACAACATTCTTGGACAGAAATCATTAGTAAAGAATAATACTTACATAGCATTCTTTGCCTTCTATTCGGTACTTTGCTTCCCTTAGATCTGCAATACTGCGCCTGACTTGGTCACCACGATATTCGATAACCTAGAAACAAGATAGTAAAGCCACTTTTGGTAATATTAACAAAAACCAAACAACAAAAGGTAGAAACTCTAAGACAGAAAAAACAGAAAGATTCTTAAGATTTTCTAGAATTGCACGTAGAGAAGTGAATACTAGTGATAGACTTAACAAGTGCTGGCTCATATACTTCCAAGGTATCAAATATTTGAGAGGTAATTTTGTCAACCCATTAGAAATTTTTGGCGAATAATGACCTCGTTACCATATCAGATAATGCTCACCAAGGGGGTGAGATTTCCCGGACTGAGTTCATCAGGACTGAGATTTCCAGGACTATTAGATCATTCATATGATGTATTATTTACTATAAATTGACATAATTCAACAGTTATATAACCAAAGGCATGGTGTCTTGAAGCACACCAACGCCTATAGTTTAAAATGAAGCTAGTTTGACTCTCAAACATGGCGACCTCAACTTTAAGCAGCACAAACAATATCATCCTTTGATCTTTTAGAATCAGAAGTATACAGAAGTTACAATAACACACACACACACATGCACATACCATTTCCCCTTCCAAGATATTTCTACGAGCAAAGAGACCCCATCCATGAATTCCAGATCTTCCAAAGCAAACATTCTTTGTTTCTGTCCTCTGCAGGAAGAGTTCGCAAATAAGAAAGAAAGAACTCCAATTGAGAAGCTAATGCACTAAACAAGCACATAAAAGTAGTTTTCCTGTAAATGGTGTAGCCGTTCTCTGAAAGTAGGGAAGAGTTTAGACTCCTCTGCTTCCTGAAAAGTTCGTAAAATCAGGATCCCATCTCTAAATAAAGTTAATGTCCTGAAGTCTGCAAAATCAAATATCTAATACTTACTCTTTTGATATTCAAGTTCTGTATTGCACTTAAAGAATGGCGAAAGGGTCCCCCAACTAAGTGAGCAATAGCGTCTTCCCTAGTTCTCTGTCCCTGAGGAGCAGAACCACGGAACGTGTCACAGGAAGTAAATTAAGGACAAAGGACAACAAAAGCAAACATCCACGGAAGTGCGAATAACGAAATGACTAGCACCACACCAGGACCTAGATTCACTACAGCTCCCGAGTCTCAGAGAGGAAAAATAACACTACGATTATCTTTCAATCCAAACCAACATGAAAATGCACAATTTCCAAGTAGTAACTGAAAGCGTGCCCTGAAGCATACTCTTGTTACCTCACATGTTATTACCTTATTATCCATTCTTCGAAACATCCTGCATCTAGAAGCAGAGAAAGGCTCAACCGGGCCGACATGCAGAACTAAAGATTCCTCAAGCTTCAATCTGTTTGATGAAGTTAACCTTGCAGCAGAGCCCTTTGTGTTACGAAGGATGCTTTTTGAGGATAAAGTTGACTGAGTTTGAATAATTAGACCATTATCTTGATTTGGAGCACTGTACCAGAACGTAAACCAAGTAAGATAATATGAAAGGAAACATTGGATTAATCCCCTCGTTGCCAATATATTTTTGCAGGGCAATTTCAAGCGGCAAATACAATCATCAACAGGACACTGAAGAATATAACTTTTACTACCCCAGTTATACTCCCCAATCAAAAACCCCAAAGCTAAAAGGTGGAAGCAGTACCTGTGATAAGCACAGTAAGAAACCTTTTTAGTCATCTGCTTCCCATTTTTCTCCAAGATATGCAACTGCAATTACAAAATGAAGTACCTTAACAGCAGAATCGGGAAATAGCCAACCAATCTATCTTCAACTGGACACCAAGGTCAATTGATGGTTGGACAAGTGATGAAGGAGACAGCCAGCCAAGATAATTGAGGAAGAAATAATCAAATATTTTTCCTTTTCCGTAGATTTTTCTATTTTCATCACAAATGAACCAGCGGTGGTTTGACATGAGAAGGAGGGTGCACGAGGTGGAGGTGTGGATGAGGAGATGATGTAGCTAAGAGAGGATGGTCAGAGGTGGAATAGTGGAGAGAGGTTGGGAAATATTGAAGGATGGGAAGAGGGGAGCAAAGGAGAACAGCTTTATTTTTGACTTCTTAATGACTAAATAAGAAAGAAAGGGCATGATAAGAATACCTCCGAAATTGGTCAGGTGAATGGAATGTGACAAATATAGGGCAGCAGGGAAAAGAAATAGACGAGGTGATCAATATGTTATGTTCAGGGTGTTCAATTACCAAAATGTCTAACTCACCTCCATGCGATACCCAGCTCTGGCTGCACACGTTGCATGATAATAAGTCGAGCACTTGCAACAGTGTGTGCAGGACCCATGAATTTGCTTGCAGACAATACAAATCTGAAAACAACCAAATCAGAGGAAAGTTCAGGCGCAACAGCACAAAAATATTATCATCAACTGAAGCAGATAGTTATTTGCCTGGCAAACAAACAAACAATCCCAAAAAAGATCAGAAATGTGTGCATATCCCAAAGCAATCAACTGTGGGAACCAACAGTTCAAAAAATTTACCTTAACAAAAGAGTCTGAAGGAATGGACATGATTCCAACAGCTGGTTCCATCCTTTCATGACTTGCAAAACTAACACTAGGTTGAAACCAAGCACAAGTGACATGAACCCACAGTGGCGCAACATCAGTGGGCTTCATGGCGCCTCCTGGATTCCCCAGCGATAACAAGAAGATAGCAGCACGAAAAGAATTAAGTTAAAGAAATGCTTCAGAACCAACTTATAAACTGACACTACAGAATCCAAATAATTGAGCAACAAGTCATTATCAAGTTGGTTAGATAATTAACAAACTTAACAAAAACCAAATTAAAAAAGGAGACAAAAGGGTGGAGCATCAACTGAATTAACATGAGCACTTGAATCTTGAGGTTTGTAAATTCACATTTTATGGACAGCTCAATACGAGGAACAGAATCACTAGAGCTAACAAGAGGAAGAAAAGTGAATCTGCTCAAGCTAAATACATCAAGAACGATGGGAAAAACTAGTTTGGGTTATAGTACAATTAAATGTGGACACAATTGCAGGTTCTTACATCAACTTTTCCACGAACCAAATGAGAACAATGTTCTTCAGAAAGTTAGGTAGACACGAGGAGTATACAACCTTGGCAATGTCATGGAGAAGTTTGAACAGTGAAGATAGGCGTATAAAGGAAGATAAAGAAATAGAAAGACAGGAACAAGAAGAGTTCAAATTGAAGTCTGAAATATCCAGGGAAAGCATATATAATAAGGATAATTCAACTGCTTAACATGAATTTGAACAATGGGAAGACCATCCAACTCAACTGATGGTTGAAAGAAGACCAAGGGAAATGAATGACTTGCCTAAGAATCAGTGCAGGATGTCGAGGAGGTCAATATTGGAAACTACACACCTCACCAAGAAGATTAGTAGGAAAAAATTGGGTGAGAAAAGAAAATCTTGCACTTTTCCAGCAGGAAGATTGTAAAAGTTTTGAAAAGAAAAAGTGCACAACAGAAAGAAGCACACAACGACATCACCACAACCCAAGCATTATTCCTACTAGGTGGAGTCCGCTATATGGATCTACCATGTCCACTGCGCTATATGGATCGAGTATTTAGTAAAGATAAGTTTGTTGGCTTCACATACCATCTTATTGTCCAAATAAAACCTTAAGCGACAATCATATCAAAGCAGGACGAAAATGAGACAAGTAGCCACAACATAACAACCAAAACCCCTCTTAGCTAACATGTCCAGAAACCAAAAACTGAAAACAATTATTCTGATAATAGAAGGTATTCCTGAATTTACAACAGGACAAGCTGTATGTCCACTAGATAACAAGCACATGACAGACCAAATGAAACACACCAAACCCTGCATCTCCCATTGGCACCTATTTCACAAATAAGAATAACAATTCTAAAAAAATTGTTTTAGAGTAGCGTTCATGCCTTTCACAGGACACAGGCAACACTGGCGTTCAATATCTGGTGTTTCACAGGACCTACAAGTCCATGAAGTAAAGTCAGGCACATCCCTTGCTCCATAGCATTCTTGATGAATAGCTATTTGGCATCTGAGAAAGATGGCATCAGCACATCACTTGTTAGCTCCAAGCACAAATATCAGCCTCTCCATTATAAGCACATTTCCTTTCTATGAAGTCTAAACAACAAACACTTGTATAAAGTGTACATGGCAAACACAACTTTCTAGCTCCCAGAAAATGGGAGCTCTTTACAGAAGTACCTGTGGCAGATTATAATTTTGTTATGATCCCAATCTTCTATCCAGCGGCAAACTGCACATCTTTCTGTCGTCCACTTAGCCTCAATGGGTTCATATTTCTCTGCACAACATATATGCAAATACATCAATACCATTCATTTTCCTTCCTGCAAATGGAGCTAAATAATCATCTCGTCAAACATTAAACATAAAAGCTCCAGGAAAGTAGGTAACCTTGAAGAAAAGCTAACAATTTCTGCCTCCTCATTTTTAAGGAAGGACGTTTAAAAGTGTTTTCTGTGACAACAGTGCGTGTATGGCACTCAGCAAACTGCAGCATCTGCGAGGCAAAATGTCAAGTTTGAGAATCAAATGATTGAATAGAGATTTTAAATAACATTATAACTGGAACCACACATTTAAGATCAAGCACGGAGACTCAAGAACGCAACCTGGTCTATGTAAATACGTATCGTGTATGGCCTTCATTTCAACATTCAAATGAGAGAGGAAATGGAATAAAGACCAAATGGAAAATACATGTATATTCAAGCAGTCTTTATTCAAAACCTTTTCAGCCAACAGAATCGTTTTCATTTTCTCTTTCCTTTTTTGGGGTTGAAAATAAAGGAATTAAAGGGTGGTTAAATAGAAGATGCAGGGCTGGAATTTGATCCCAGTATTAACCGCTCAGGGATAACCAATTCCGCCCTTTAAAGCCAGCAGTGAAAATAATCTGATAGCAATTACTGCTGAAGCATCACCATCAGGAAGCTATTCACTGACACCATGGCATTTTGGCCACATTGGATCTCCAAATTACCATTTGAACACAAGTAAGAAGCTCTGCTAGAAAAATACCTACTGAAATTGAGATTAAGTGTATATGGAGCAACAAGATGACACTAATATCAAAAGGCAACGTTGATATGTTTCTCATTCTTAAAAATAAAGCAACTTATCGCTCAAGATTCAGCCTAAATTACAAAAGATATTTCAATAATCTAGTGGATTACGAACCCACTGTTGGAGCAAAACCAAGGAACCTTTCACTCTGACGCAAGTTTTCCAATTTTTGTATTTGGAGCCTGTATGCTGTTCCCATGCACTAGGTGACTGCTTTTTGGTTCCACAAAACTTGCACTTGCAAACAACTCTACAATCGAAAGGAAGGATATTATTAAGAGGGACAAACATATTGACCATATCATGTGGTATAGAACTTATCACTTTCAATATAACGGATAGTAACCTATAAGAAGCCAACATTTAACAGGAAACAAGAAAGCCCATGAATTTTTCTCAAAGACAGAGAAACCATAATAATATCTTTACAATCTTTTAATGCTCAGCTGCTTCCTTGGCTTTCCTTTTGCTTTTTCTACCGCGCCAAGGAAATTTAAACTAGAATATAAATTAAACTGGATTCCCCTATAAGCAAAGAATATTGTCAAGTGTAATTTCCTTTGTCATCATTAAATAGCATAAAGTGTAAAACTGAAAGAGGTCTGACAGAATCAACGGAGGAGAGACGCCTGACTGAAACATGAAACTTGATTTCTTTTTTTTATTTTTTTTTTTTGGGGGGGGAGGGACTGCAGAAAAACTCTGCAATAATTCAATCAATGCCACTATTTTCTACTTACAAATGAAGTCTAGGGATATACACGCCCGCCACACCATTGCAGACAACATCAACCATTTCAGGCAGGCCATTCTTCTCATTAGCTCTGACAAAAATACCACCATTATAATTAGTCTTTCAGGAACACGACCGAGGATGCCTTTTGACATGATACAGTTAAATGATAGACCCTCGGTACTTACTTGGATTTGGGGTGTCTATCCTCCCACTCGGACAATTCAAATTTAAGTTTGGCTCTGCATTCAGGGCAGTTGTAACCTAAGGTACCCAGATCCTACAAACAGCACAACAGTAACTATATCTTTAACAAACTTCATGACTACTAAGACTCGCATAAAAGTACAACTATGCAAAAGTTTGTTGAAATAAACGCCTTGAGAATATGGAGATTGAGGTCACCTGAACGCTACTACTTGACATTTTGTCACAATCTGCATGAAGCCAGACTTTACAGCCGTAACAGCGGACCTGCATCATTGAACAAAATGTTAAGTTTCTCAAGAGAAATAGTGGAAAAGGAAGCGAAAGGGTAATCATTCTCTCTCTCTCTCTCTCTCTCACACACACACACACACGTTCTTAAGTTAGAATTAATGAAACTAAAGTTTACATGTCTCACCCAAGTTCCAGCATCCGCAGAATTCCGGATCTTCTTGCAGATGGCGCAATAGTGTTTTAGTTTTTTTAGCTAAACAGGAAACAACTACCGATTAGCATAGACAAGATCAAATTGCAACAGTTCTAAGAGCAAAGAAACTTCTAAAAAATACAAAAGAAAAAAAAAAAAAGTCATGTAACAAACCCTTGCACAAGACGAACACAGACGATGGCTTTGAAGACTGGACTCATTGGAATTCCTGGCTATGTTGGGAGAGGTGATCAATCCACAAGCTTGACACGACTCTGTCCCTCTCTCCCTGAATAGCTCCTGTTAAGAGAAAGCGAGGAAAGAGAATTATCATTACTTCAAGAAGCCTTGATAACAATCGCAAACAAATATAAGATTATGAAATAAAGAAAAAGGAGAAAGCAGGATGGAAGAAGAAAAGGGAGAAGACAATTGGTAGTCCAAAGCAAGCGAGCACAGTGAAACTTGTTCATGGCTCCTATCAGATACCCTTAGATCAATGGAAGAACAAGTGTCGTGTAACTTGCCTTATTTAAAGAGTTGCATTCCAGATCCTGATTTGAATCAGATGCCTCAGATATTCCTCTTGTCAAGGACTGAAGAGATTCCAAATCTTCAGCTGCTGCACTAATTTCAATCAGTAACATTTCATCAAAGCCATTTTCTACAAGAACCGCTTCCTCTATGGCATGCCGCAAATCATCAGGCGTCCTATCATCCAAGTCAGTCTGCCCCTGAAAACTAGCAAACAACCATTCTCCATAATTAATCATTGACACCGGGATAACTAAAATTCTTTAGGTACAATAACTACACACCTGTCTACATGGTCTAGAAAAGGAAATATCATCCCACGTCTGACCCAACCATAATCCTGCTCATAAATAGAAGCAATCTCAATAAATTTGCAAAATCCACTTACGTTATATTAAGGCCAAGTACCAAGATAGAAAGCTTCATCACGTGGTAACATCTTGGAACAAGAAATACATATAAAGAACGTACCCTCTGTGTCCCATCCCTAGAGTATCCAAAAAACATAACGCAAACAGTCCCAGCAATTGGATACTTCAAAACGTGCTTGGGAGCCTGTGTCTCTGGATCGAGGACGATAGCTGGCCAAGCAGGAGCATTTTTACCTGATAGGGCCCAAACTATATCTCCGGAAACAAAATCAACAGGACCATATATCTCACCTTCCAATTCCACCTCCTTCTGATTAAGTTCACCACATTCATGCCTATCCGTGTCATCATAAACTTCCTCAAAATCTGACAATTGATCCGTTGAGGATGTTAATGTACTTCTGGAACTAGAATAATCCATAATATCGGAACACTTCAAAGCTACTACTATTTCTTTGTGCTTATTCTTCTCAAAGGCAAGAGAAGACTTTGATGAGCTTCTAGAACTATAATAATTCATAGTATCCGAACACGTCAATGCTACTACTATTTCTTTCTGCTTATTCTTATCGCATGCCAGAGGAGAATTGCAGTATTGGCGTTTAACAGCTGCATGAACCTTGGATTTTTTGGAGCTGAAATTTGTCTCCAAAGGATCAAATTCAGGATCAACATCCGTTTCCTCAACACTACTTGTTGTCTTTCCTCTCTTCCAATTGTCCAGGACAGAGTCATTGAATCGAGAAGGCAATGCCTGAACTCTTCCTCGAGACGTTCTCACAAGTGGCGGCCGCGGAACCTCCACCCCTCTATCTTTACTCTGCACCCTATCATTACTTTCTGTAATCATTAATGTCGACTGCACATTGTCAGCAGAGGAGCATGACGTCCAGTTGGACCATGATCCCGAAGTGTCAGCGCCTCTCTCCGAAAGAACTGTCTGAAATCTTTGTCCACAGACCGAAATCTCGTCACCGTTTTGTAATTTGCGTTTCTTCCGATTCCCAGAATTCTCCTCCTCCTGCTCACAGACCAAATCATCTCCTCGACACCGTTTCAATCTCGGCATTGTCAAATTCCGATTTTTTCTTGATTACCTTGTCCTCTATTTAACTTCCAAAATCAAAATATCACACCCAATTCAATGTAAAGTTCTTAATTCCTCTTTTCTGTAACCCTAAATTGCAGAACGGCGCAGAAACTTGGCCCCAAGCCAAAAATTTCAATGCAACTATGAGAACAACCTTAAATCAAAATCAGAGTAACGAAACTACGACAATCATCGATTGACCGTTCTCCCGTGACCCTTCTTTGTGTTACCCTTTAACTGCAAACCCGATAAAAAAGTTTCCAGCTTTTTTCTATAGATAGCGAAATTTTGATGATTATTTGTTCGGAACTTAAATGGGGTTTTAGATAGATCAAATGAAATAGAGATTAAATGTTAGGGGAAAAATGAACAATATCAAGAGATGTATATAGAAGTATTGATATGAAACATGCAAAGCTGACAAATAACATAAGCTGCTTGAATTTTCTCCATAATTCTTACTTATATTCTGGTGCCAACCCACAAGGCCCATCAAGGGCATGATAGGCCAGTTCTCGGGCGAATGAATAGATGAGGCAATTTTTAGACTTTCGGAAAGAGAGCCATCTCAATCTCTTTACTAGAAACCGGATGATTTAGTAGCCGCTTGTCCGAATGAGACAAACTTGGAAAGTTAGCCCTCCAACTAGTATGGCCAGGGGTGTCATCCGTACACAACGCCACATAAAAGTCCAAAACCATTTTCCGCAGCCCTTCCTTGTCATAAATCCAAGTACCATCCTTCGATTTCAAACCCAAAATCCTCGGTTTAGGATTCCACGCTCTTATAGACTTGTGAAAGTAATTTGAATTTCGTTCCCCATTCGCCAAACAATTAAGATGCGATTTTTGCCGCCAAAAGATGTCCTCTTGTTTGAGGATCTCCCCATATTCATCAAGCAAACTTTTTTCCAAGTGAGAAAGAAAACAGGAAGCATGTTTAGCCAAAGCCCGTTGAACACCACCAATACGTGCTTCACATCTACGTTTCTTGTTAAAAAGATTCCCATAAACATCAACACTCCATGATTTGAGCCTGTCCCAAAACAATGTAATATCTCCACTGAGATTATTAGGAAAGTTCGGCCAAGAATGTGACACGAACTCCCCGAACTCGCGATGCTCCATCCAGCTATGCTGGAACCGAATAACCTTTGGTGTGGCCGGGGCAAAGCCGTTAGCATGTGTGGTGAGGAAGATAGGATGATGGTCCGAATGTGTTCTCGGAAGATGTTTAAGGTGAGCATTCGGAAAACAACAATGCCACTCATCATTTCCCCAGCACTGATCAATTCTTTGTTGAATCTTCTTCCCTCCCGCACACATGTTCTCCTAAGTAAATTTCGGCCTCGAAAATAGAGTCTCAGTCAGACCACAGATTTCAACAATCTCGCGCATTTTACTCGCATGGAAACCCCCCACACGACGACCCCCCTTCTTATCATCCTGACAAATCACCTGGTTCCAATCACTAATGAGACACCATGGAAATTTAACATAAGCACTCATTTGTTCAACATAATCGTAAAAAGTCTCCCTAACTGTTGGAATCGGCGACGCTTACACAAGAGAGAGCAACCACCACGTCTTGTTGTTCCGCAGAATACCCACCAAAAGCATCTGTGCAGTACAACTCCACACCTTCAAGTCAACAGTCCCCCCAACCCAAAAACACCATAGACCCCTCACGAAACCCCTCGTCTCCACAGCCGCGAAGTGGGTAAAATCAAAACTATCTAAAATCCATTTACCTTTGGAACTATGGACTCTAGTCTCCATCAAGAACAAAATCGTTGGCTTATAGTGGCCCACCAAATCCTTCAACGCTAACCGAAATTCTCGGGAGCCCGCTCCCCGACAATTCCAAGATAGGACACTCGTCATTAAGACAGATGTGAAGGTAGGACGGTTTCTGCCTCCATCATAGGCACATTAGTCTCCATTTCCTGGCTGGCCGCTGGCTGTATCTCACGGCTGGATGGTGAAACTCCAGCGCCAACCTACGCTTGGTTCTGCCCATGTTCCCCATATGAATATCAGGGGGATGGACCTTAATGTTAGCCCCCCTAGACCTTGCTCCCCTCCTTGCGGACAGCCACCGACAACTCGGGCCACTGGTCCGCAAATGTTTCATCCTCTCTTCCAAATGTAAAATTTCCCTTCTGTTCATTTGTTATGTCTCTTAAAGTGTAATGACTACTAGCACCTCCCCTTGCTTTCCTAAATGTTCCCCTTCCCCGGGCCGATTCCCTCTACTCCTTATGCGAATCTCCTTCGTCCCCCATACATCATGAGGAAACTCCTCCGCCACAGTTTCCACCGCCTTCCCCTTATTCTTTCCTAAGTCATTCGCTCGTGGTTGTCGTTCCTTGGCCTTCGAATGGAAAATCACAGCCGGGCCCTTATCCTGCACCCTTTCCAACCCACTAGACAACACCGTCTCCGGATCAATTCCCCCGCTGGCCTCTTCAAACTCATTCAGTAAATCAAAAAGGGAGCTGATGTGCCCACCTCTGCTCGACCCCACTCTAGTCGAACGACTTCTCGACGGATCATGTGCCCTATCCCCCTCCAAATGACTTTGTTTAGGAAACTTAAATTGTTCAGCGGCCATGGGAGGATGCCGCCGCCTGTTATGCGTAGCCACCATCCACAAGCCGAATGGCTCTCTCTTGGACTCCTCCCTATTCCAGTTCTCAGTAGGCCACCATCATTTGCCACAGGGGCCACGTCCGAACCACAACTTTCCGTCGAGTGACCGTAAGTGCCACATTTAAAGCAAATCCAGTTTAAGCCTAGACCGGATGGCCTCCCCCGGGTTTTTTTCAGCGCCATTGGAATGTGGTTAATGCATCTGTCGTTAGCTTTGTAAGGAGGGCATTCAGTGAGAAATCTTTCCCAATTCATATGAATGAGACCTTAATATCTCTTATTCCAAAAGTGAAGACTCCTCATACCGTGAGTCAGTTCCGACCGATTGGCCTTGCAAACGTAGTGACGAAGTTGATTACGAAGGTTATTGCCAACAGGGTCAAACTGGTTATCCCAAAACTGGTGGATCAATCTCAATGTGCATTCACCCCGGGTTGTCAATCGGCCGAAAACATCATTATCACCCAGGAAATTCTGCACACCATGCGAACCAAAAGGGGGGCGAAGGGTACGACGATTATCAAGATTGACCTCGAAAAAGCGTACGATAGGGTGAAATTGACCTTCCTGCGTGAGATGTTGTTGGCCGTTGGTTGTGATAATAGTGTCGTGGAGCTTATCATGCATGGTGTGACCACGGCGAAGCTTGCTATCCTTTGGAAGGGGGAAAAATTGGAGTCATTCCAACCGACGCATGGTATCCGACAAGGCGACCCCTTGCTCCGTATCTCTTTCTTCTCTGCATGGATGTTTTGAGCCAGGCGATAAATCGGGCGGTGATAGAGGGAGTGTGGCATTCGGTGAAGGCATCTAGGGGTGGTCCGAAGATTTCATATATTTTCTTCGCGGATGACTTGCTTTTGTTTGGGGAGGTGTCCGTTCAACAGGCGCATATTATGGAAAAAATTCTGGGGGATTTTTGCATTATTTCGGGGCAGAAGATCAGTTTGGAGAAGTCTGTCATGTATGCCTCCAAGAACACCCCGTCGAATGTTTGCCGGGATATCTGCAGCGTCCTTGGGATCCGAAGAACCGAGGATTTGGGCAAGTATCTTGGGGTCCCGCTGTTACGCAGTCGGGTAACGACTAAAACATACGATTTCCTTCTTGACAATGTTCGGAATAAGCTGAATGCTTGGAGAGCCCGTATGTTGTCCCAAGCCTCCGGATGTGTTCTCACCCAGTTGGTGTTAAGTGCTATTCCATCTTATGTAATGCAAACGGCGGAGATTCCTGTGAGTACTCTCGATAATATGGAGAAACATATGAGACAGTTTATTTGGGCTGAACATGATGGTTCCAAACATTTGCATTATGTGGCGTGGGAGAGGATTTGCATGCCCAAAAATCATGGGGGCCTTGGACTGAAGAAGCTGAGGAACATGAATCTTGCTTACATGGTGAAGCTCGGTTGGCAGATGATTATTGACAAGGAACGCCTTTGGGTGAAGGTGTTAACGGCGAAGTATGGCTCGCCACTCGATGATTGCACTAAAACTAATGTTTCCCGCACTTGGAAAGGAATTAGGAAAGCTGCAAAGTATCTCAGATGTGGCCTGGAGAGTTCGAATTACTTACATGAGGGGCGGCAGGAAATCCATGTACACCCCTTTGGCAAGGTAATGACCCGAAACATTTTTCGGTTCACAGCGCCTATATGTTACAATTTCGGGACTTGCAAGCTGTGAGTAAGGATTCGATTTGGAGCGTGGTATGGTCGATGAAGGGCCCTTTGCGGGGGAGTCTGTTTATTTGGCGTCTCAAGAGTAATGCGCTGCCCACGAGAAATTTCCTCTTCATTCGCCATTTGATTGACACGAGGACATGTGAGTTATGTGGAAAAGATGGGACGAGTGAGATACATGAGCTGCGCGATTGCTGCTGGGTGAGGAAGGTTTGGAGAATTGTGGTTGATCGTGACAAACACAGGAGTTTTTTTGGATACACTTCACTGGCTGTTTGGGCGGATGCGAATTTGAAGGAGCAGTGGGGGAGATGGATTTGGAATATGACTGGAAGTATCTGTTTCGCGAGATTGCTTATGGTGTTTGGCACGGGAGATTAAAAGCTAGACATGAAGGTGTGGGGGAGGAAATCCCCCCCCCCCACATCATTTCGTCCGTGCCATGAAGCAGCGCTGCCATGTTCTTTTGAAAGCTGCTGAATTTTGCTGTTGATAATGCGTAGTTAGGGAAGTGTTTGTATATAGGGTGATCATTGTACCTATGTATATCTTCTTTTGATTTTATATGAAATGGATCGATCTCCCCAAAAAAAAATTTAGACTTTCGAAAAAAATCACGCCAACTTTTCTTGTTTACCAAAATAATAAAGGGTAATATAAGAAATAATGAATTGAAGACACACCTCATTGTGACTCGAATAACCTTTATTTTATTCTACTATCACTTTTTTAAAGTGGATTTTAACAAATTTTTTATTACATTCAACAAAAAATAAACATAACAACTACTACTACAACCACTACAACAACAACAACGTATGTAACATCAACTGCTACAACAACTACAACCAATAACCTTTTGAATTTTTCTACTTGATTCTTCATAACTTCAACTTAGTTCTACCTAAGAACTTTCGCCAAATTGGTTTTCGGAGAAAAGATGAATGACACTTTCAAAACAAATCTAAATCATAAGTAAGAGATCAAATATGTTTAGTTTCTTTTATATTAAACTACAATACTCTCACGATACAACAATGAAAAACAAGCAACAAGAGCTTAATGAGCTCTAAACACTTTTGTACTTTGAGATCTTTTTGATATCAATGGAGGATGAAAGTGTGTAATTGCATCATATGTGCTTCTTCAATGTATGAAGGAGAGAAATTTCGTTTTGCAGCCTCCATAACAAACATTTAATAATGAGCATTAGCTTTTTAGCCATTCTTGCTTGCTACTTTTCTTCGTGGATAATATCCAACATTTTCCATGCTTCATAAGCCGTTTCAATACCTTGAAGTCTAACGAGCTCAATAGTGGTTAGAGCACTTGAAAGAATATCAATTGTCTTTCCATTGACAACAAGCTTGAGTTTTTCTTCATCAGTATAATCATCCCCACCTTTTAGTATTGTTTCACCCTATGAGTTTGTAATCGTAGGAACTTCGATTATTTTGACAGCACTCTCCATATATCAAAACCACAGCATTTGAAATGATTCATCATTCTAAATTTCCATTAAAAATAGTTTTGAGTATCAAACATGAAAACTTTAGTGTTTGATGTTGTGAAAATAGTGGATGGTTTAAAGTTGTGCTAGAAGAGGTTGCATCAAGGGGGACCATAAAATTCATACATAATGCAGGAATATGAGCTATAATTATTTAAACGAGCCGAACAGTTCGCAAACAGTTTGACTCGTTTTAGTAAACGAATCTAATTAGGTGTTCAAACTCGGTTCATTTAAGTAAAATTAACAAACAAACCCGAATCAAATACAAATCCGACTCGAACTATTCATGAACTGTTCGGTTCGCTTAATACCCATACGCATACAACAATAACTGTCTTTACTTGATAAATAAGTCTAATTACATGTGCATAAAATATCAGGAGTTACCGTATTCTTCTCCAACACTTAGCTGTAGGTTGCTCCCATCTTCGGCTTAACTGTCTTTTGACTCAGTCGTCTTCAACAGCTGCCTTTGACTGCTTCTGTCGCATTTTTGGTCCACTACATCTTGTATGTCAGCTGTCTTAGTGTGATTCATTTGATTGCGACTCCAATTGACTTTGGCATAATCCTTATGTGAGCTTGACTGATTGTGTTTGCTCACGTTACCATCTCGGCTCGCAACTGTCTTCTTTGCATTCAGTGTGCTCCTGTGTTTTTTCACTTTGTCACTTCGGCTCGGCACATCATTCCTGCTACGTCTAACACATTTATGCTCTTTTACCTTGTCACCTCAGCCTTGCACATCGTTGCCGTTACGTCTAACGCTCCTGTGTTCTTTTACCTCGTCATCTCAGTTCAATAGTTCATCACTATCTTCAACAAAAAGTTTGAAAGAGAAGGAAAGGGGGAGACGGGGAATACAACTGGAAAGGATGGCTGGGAAAATTACAAATGGGTGGGTCGGGATTAGGATAAGAAATGTGCATGAATAGTAGGGCTAGTTATTTTACAATAATAACCTTTAACTTTGGTCTTATTTATGTAAATACCTATTTGTTCATATAATATATTCTTAAACGAGCCAGTTTCTGAGTTTACGAGCCAAATATTATAATTGTTGAATTCGACTCGTTCAAAATTTCGACCATCTTCCCTAACTTGAATTCAAACGTAACAAGCTCGAGCCAAGTCTTTATTGAACCAACCCGAGTAACTCGTTTAGGCTCCGGTTCGTGTGTAGCCCTAATTACCGGTAGAAGTCAACCGTCAATAGTAACCAACTTATTTCTCAAAATCTGAAAGAGAGATATTCTCATGCAAGAACAGCTTACCGGCTTTTATTGAGCATTATGTACAGGCAGTATTTCCAAGCAGTACATTTCTAAAAGCTAAAAGGACAAGGATTATTACAATTTACATCTGATTTCTTCAAGCCAAATTACATCAGATTCTAAAAGCTAAAAGGACAAGGATTATTACAATTTACATCTGATTTCTTCAAGCCAAATTACATCAGATTACATAATTTATATCGTTTTGACATAAGAAAAAGCTTACTGGGATAGGGCCTCCTTTCTCATCATCTTCACTATAATTTATACGACCTACTTATGCCATAGATCTCCTGGTTTTATACCATCTACAGTGGATCTCTTGGCTTTATCATCTAATCACTGAGCTTCCAACTCTCTATAAATACTCTGCATCCATTTAGTTACTTCTTGGTGACCTCAGTTTCTTCCGTCTTCGCGAACCTTCCACGGATTCTTGGCTGACTGTCGGCCAGAGCCTTCCTGCAAGCATACTGCACAAGAACCATGGGTTCATTCTCGGTCAAACTTGAAACCGTACTATGTATAATGAACGTCAATATGCAAAACTCCTGGGGAGAGAATAAATAAAAATGGTGGAGCACACTTCTATCCATTTACACAAAGAGGGCATCAGAAGAAAGATAATGTGGAAATATAGATTTCACCATCGCAGGAGAGTTCAATCAGATCCACGTTCTGAAAAAGAGCTGCAGGTTTAATTGACACAAATAAGGAACAGAATTTTGATAATAATATAATACATGGCAATTACCTTGACTTTTCTGCCAAAATTTCTCTTCGACTTCTTGTTCCTGTACCTCAATAGCTTTTCCTTGCGATCTTCAGGGGTGCAACTGGTAAAGATTTGTTGTGTTCCCAATGAAGGCACAACAATAATATCACCATTGCCAAGAGTCTGCCATAAAAACTCAGTATCAAACTATCAATGATCCGGCCCTATCCTGTTGAAAGGCGAGAAACATCTAAACATTTCTTAGTTTGTAAGTCTACATCTTCAACCAATATATGCACCAAAAAGAAAGGAACTAGATATAAATTACTCAGACTTGCCAGATCCAGAAAGATATTAACGGGGTAGCTGGACTTTGTAGAAACAAATTATCTGAGAAAATGGGAACCCATGATCCATCGATAAAGCTCAATGACATGAAAGGATCTATATAGCCAAACTCACCTCGTGAGAATAAGGCTTGATGTTAGCATTACTCATGTTACAAGGCACAGTGTGTATCCAAAAGAGACTAAATATTTTGTATATACATACATAAATACACATACATGTATGTATATACGAGTATATATGTGTGCGAGCGTGTGTTTAAAAGTAACAGAGATTGTCAGCGTGAAGTCAAATATATTTGCAGCATAAGAAAAAGTTTCAAGTCCCTGGTCTTCAATTAACTGAACATGCTATGTAATAAGAGGGTGCTCTTCACTAGAAAGAAAAGAGAGAAGCTCATCATATGTTTCCCATGGTTCCGTCTTTCCTTCTTAGGTCTTAAATCACAGTATAGGACCCTTGATACAGAGGCAACTAATTTCTAACACAAGTAAAATTCCCTTTCGCTTCCTGAATTTTGGATGCATAGATATATTCATCTTTGAGTTTACCTCGCTATCCTCGTGCAATTAGACTACAGTAAAGGAATTATGCAAATGATGAATACAGGGCAACAGAAAGCAGTTTTAAAACTTGACCTTTATGTCTCCTTCACTAAATGCTCTTCGCAGACCATATGCAGCTCCCAGGTCAGTATTTTGAAAATCAAGAAAGTTAGAAGTTGCTGAAGTCCCAGGTATCTGATGCACTGAGCTTAGATTCCCAGAGCTAACACTTTTTTGAAACTGTCCCTGGGAAAGCATATCGTCTTCTGAAAACAGCTTTTCATGCAACATGGTGAGGGGAATCTTGACATCTAGAACTTCAGAGAGTGGTGCTCCTGTTGCTTCCTTTGCTAGGATATCCTTCTTGCATTCATAGAAAACCTCACTGAATAGTTGCCCATCATCAATCGGTGATCCAATATTTGGTTCCTTGAGATTTTCCGTGACAATGACCTCCCCTCCACACATCACTGTAAGTGCATCTGTCATTGGATCAAGGCCAATCATTGGATCTTCAATTATTGGTTCTGGAGCTTTAAATAAATCCCCTTCAGCCCCAAGATCATAGTCTGATACTGCAGATGCCTGCATCAGATTTAAGTATTTAACAATCAGAAATATATGGAGGCAAAGGTAACAAGAAGCAGAAATGCTAGATAGTCATCCATCACTGGTTATCTGCCTCTACAAATGATGAAGAGCACATCATAGGAAAACGGTATTGTGTGACTGAAACCAGAGAGTTGGAAATTCCTGAAGAATCATCCCCTATAAAAAAATCACATTTGCCTAAAAGAACTTATAGCAACGTCACAATCACAAATAAGTGCATCATGCTGACAGATGTTCCATTGTGAACTAGGTAAAAAAAATCTACTGAAGCTTCCCAAAAGATGGATCATTTACAGAAGTGTAGAATAGTGCAAATAAAGGCGAAGCTAACTTTTGCTTTGCCTTCTTTAATTTGAGGAAATAAGGTTAAAAGTGAATCATCTACTACATCATATCATATATAAAAATAGAAAAAAGGACAAACATAAGAAATTGCAAGTTATGGCCAATAATGTCTTCTAAAGAGAAGGGGGGTAAAAAGGCAAAAGAGTAGTTTACACGGAACTGCTAAGTGAATATTCGTCTCTCGTCCTTTTTCTTCCATACGCCAGATCCAACCAAGACTAAAATGCTTTCCACATATGCAGTTTCTGATAGCTCAAAATTACAGGCAGAAAAACATAAAGCAGACACGAAAAGACATCAAAATAGTGAACCATTACTGCAATTCAAAAATAAAATAAAAATATAAAACATCAATTCTCACCTATATACTTCGCCTAAATCAATTCGCGAAGTAAACATCAGAATTCACTCAAAACTTCAGAATAATGTAAAAAGATTGAAGAAAAATTGAAATGGCGAAAACAGCAAGTAGCAACCACCATTACCCTAAGCAATAGAATTGATCGCCCAAAGTTAATCGAAAATCAAATTGAATCTTTACGCAATAAGAATAACACTCACTACACTGCGAAATCAAGGAAAGAAGACAACCAAAAACAGAAAAATCAGTTACCAAAAGAGCACTGTGCTTGAGCGAAGGAGACAAATCTTCAAACAGCTGAACTTCTTGATTTAAGCTCTGCAGATAGGTAAACATCAAACCGGTTTCAGCAAACATTTTTCACTCTTTTCTCACGATCTGTTTCTGAGATTTATGAGTCAACAGTTTCTTTTCTACACTCTCTCGCTTCAGCACTGTTTATGTGTTGTGAAAATGGAACATTGAGGGATGAATTGGGGATAGTGGGTGAGGGGAAGAGGGTGGGGTTTGACGGGTGTTGCTGAAATAGGAGCAGAAGCTTTTCATTTATGTGCAACAAAAAGAGCTAAAAATAGACAAGTGCAGATACAGCCATAATTATGAGAGAGAGATTTTGAAAGGAATTGATAGAGAATCTACTTTTAGAAGGTATTTTAAAGAGATAGGATTTCCTCGTCTCAACTTTTTTAACTTGTGACCACGCGATACGTGACAGCAAGGAGGAGTGATGACGCTAGATGAGAGCCTCACCACTCCGCTCTGCTGACACGTGTCGTGCGGTCACGCGTCATCGCACCCTTTGTGGTGAGGTGATCTTATCCCCTTTAAGATGCCTTCATCACACTTGCATGAATTTCTTTATTTTCCTTTTTTTGGTCAAAGATTGATAAGTCATGAAATGTTGTATCTTGCTATATAAAATGGTTTATGTTGTTTCATGAGAAAGTAAAAGAAATTAGTACCACAATTTTAAAATGTAATATGTAGAGAAAATGTCAATAAAGAGATAATAATTGGTCATCATCATGAAGAACATCTTCTAACATATTTTATTTTCTTGGAGCAAAAGGCGAAATTCCTGGTCTTGGGGGCTCCCACCGCTATAGTCCCAAAAAACATTATGGAGGATGCAAATCAGAAGCCCAACGACCTCTTAGGTTAGGTAAGGACTTACGCAGTAACCCACACAAGGTGTCTCCTGCAAACCAGGCCGCAGTAGTGGAACACCTACATCGTGTGTTCCTAGAATCGAACTCTTGATCTCTTTGAGGAAATCCCAACCCATCACATTTTCTAATATGTCAAATGGGTGTATGCCACATATGTTAACTATGGTCAAATTGAATACACGCATATTTTGCATATTTGGACCAAGTAATTGTAATTAAGAAGCATATTAAAATTTACCTCAAAGTCATAGTTTCGTTATTTCAAGAATTTGTTTTAAATCAAACTAGAACAATAGAATAGAAAAGTATAAAGAATATCTAATACAGAGAAAAAAAACAAACTAGGACATGATTTGGAAAACAAATCTAGGACAATATTTTGTTTCTAAACAAATGCAATAAGAGGAATGTCTAGTATAGAGGTAGAAGGATTGTATTAAAATGCATTGTTTTTTCAACTCTAAAAGAAGTAATCAACACAGTATTTACATGACAGAACAACCACTACATTCAATTGTTCTGTCCACTACATTCAGTATATCTCAACGATAACAAAACAATATATGATAGAATATGTAATTCAGTAATGAGTATTTTTCTTTAGCAATGATAATGTGCACATGCAAGTATTATTGGGTCTACAAGCCTCAAGATTATTATAAGAGTATGCAAGATAATATCTCACATGCCAATATAAAGTACTTGGAATATTTCAGAAAGGGTAGGCATAGTTGAAGAAAGAGACAAATGGGACCTCAACATCAATATGTATAAAGGGACCCAATTAAGTCTTATAATGATCATTATTTTAGGCCAAGTTGGCGCGGGGCGTGGGAGGCAGGCAGCAATTGTATGTGGCCAATTTTATTTTGGACGGATACATATTCAAGGTCCGAAGACGGACATTGCATCAACAAGTAAGATTGCTATTTTGTGATTTTATGGTTACAGATTCGAGTTATAAAAACAGTTTCTTATATAAAGTATATGATAAAGATACGTATATCAAATCGCAAAAACGATCCGTCCTCACTCCGAACCCAGGTCTAGGTTGGTACTTGTTTGCTAGATTGATTTCTATATTTATTTTAGGACGTTGACATATTTTTCATAAAGTACGTTATCATGTCTCGGCCCAACATCTTTGTGGCACTCATTCGCAAGCATCCAAACCCCATCGAGATTAGATTTATATTTTGAAAATATAATGTTGGACGATTATTTGTTATTATAGCTTTTATAAACTTTTAAAGAGAGAATACTGCTGTCAAGTTTTTTTTTTTTTTTTTTGCATTATCATTATTTTTATTTTGAAGTTGATATTTATGTTACTGTGTAAAAGTGATAAAAATATAAAAACATGTGGTGTCAATAGATTCACTCAAATTTTAAATGGAAGTATGTCAATTATGGAAAATAAAAGATTTCAAATAGTGAAGTAGCGAAAATATTTACATGATTGTGGTTATACATATAATTGTATGCATCGACTTTAAAAAAGAATGGTGCTGAAAGGGTTTACTGTAAAAGGGTAACTGTGTCACATAAATAAGACAAATGCGTTGCTTCGCGGAAGTTTCCTTCAATTCCATCCTTCATCATGGCCTCATCGCCCAAATTCTAAGGAACATTATGGAGGATGTAAATCAGGGGTCCACCGGCTTCTTATGTTGGATGAGTACTTATGCAGTGACCCACATAAGATGCCCCTACAAACTAGCAGAAGTGGAGCAATGTACCCCTACAAACTAGCAGAAATGGAGCACTCACACTGTGCGTGTCCCTGTATTCGAACTCTTGAGCTCTTGAAACAAATCATAACCAGAGTATCAACTTGGACTATGACTTAGGTGACCCTTATCTAGCCTTACCACCTTTTTTTGCTGTCACGTGTCGTGCGGTGGGAAGTGAGGTGAGGAAATTGTGGGTGAGGGGGTTTTGTCTCTCCCATATCTATCTCCAGCTCACTTCAACAGAAGGCATATGCAGTCCGATGACTAGCCATATCAACAGAGCTCGGAAAACATAAAAAAACTAGAGTCAAACACAGACCAACTACATATTTCCACTCATCAACCATCAACTATGATGCTTTATGGGGGTAGACAATGTATATATATGCACTAATTTTATGACCATCCATTTACCAATTCATCTGATCACTAAAGCACAACAACGAAGCATGAGGGCTCATAACCTTATAATTAAGATATAAATTTCCAATTAATTACTGTACATGGATGAGGCCTCAGGTTGAACACTGTTAAATCTCAGAGAGCTACCATTGAAGGAAGTTCATGTTCCACTTCATGTTCTCCATCGGACGCCTCAGCAGCTGTCTGCGAGCAAACATAGGCAATAGTCTAATTACGTTAGTTGGCAGTCATATGTTTCAAACTCATAGTGTCTATCACGCCACTAGAATTATGACATGTCTGTCCTCTTCACCTGCATCTGCTTTTAGCTTATTCCCAAAAAAAGAATTCTAGTGATAAAGCGGAGAATATAACAAATGGTGAGTCGGTTGAGATTAGGAGAGCCAGTAAATGAGACAAAATATGAGACCTCCAATCACACGCTGCCACGTGTACAAAAAGGGAAGAGGTCTAAATTTTTTTTTTGTTTTTAAAAAAAGAGTTGCTTGTACACGTGGCAGCGCGTGATTGGATGCCTTATATTTATCTCACTTTCTCCTCTCCTGATCTGAACCCATGGTGAGTAAGATCTTTTCCACGTTTGAAAAGGTATACAACCAGCTTAGTGCAGTTCATACCTCCGCGTCCTGCAATTTTTGTTGGGAAAGATACACGTCCAAAGCACCCTCCCCATGGAGGATTTTAGCTCCGAACTGGAGTCCATCTTCAGCAATGCACTCCTCGTCAACGACAACAGCATCAATTATTTGGTCACCTGTTCTTACATCAGGGATCTGTTGAAAAAGAAAACATTGAAAATGCCATAAACTCATATTGTTACGGGAGGAAGATGTCAACCAGTGATCCAACAATGTATATGTATGTGTATATACATGAATGTAGGTGTATATGTATGTAAGTGTCTATGTATATGTATGTAAGAGTGCATCATTCCTGCACCATTCAATATGGAACAAGACCAGGACAAATTTCCTCCAAGCAAGGATTATTACATGCAAGCCTGATTGCATGGAGCACGAGGAAAGAATCAAACAAGATACAGCTTGAGATATTTACAAAAAAAAAAAAAAAAAAACATAAAAGATAAAATAGAATGTGTACCTCATACATTGCATCCATCAAAGTACTTTCCAATATGGCTCGCAAACCACGGGCGCCCGTATTCTTTGTAATGGCTTTTTTAGCTATTAACCTCAAAGCCTTTTCAGTGAAATGCAGCTTTACCTGAAAACCGAAAGCTGAAGTAACACGTCGCACTAAGTACATTCAAGCCAAGGATTCAAGATAACCATAACCCCACAATATTACCCCACCCAAAACCAAATAACAACAAATAAATAAAGATAACCGGAAGACAATCAAGAAAAGAACTACAAGCTTAAAGGGAAAAATAAAATTCCTTCAACATCAACGAAATTTCCAGTGTCTTTTAAAGGAACTTTTACCAGTAGCAGACGATCAAGAAAAAACTACAAACTTAAAGAAAAATAAAATTGCTTCCACACCAATGAAAGTTCCAGTGTCACTTAAAGGAACTTTTACCCCGTTCATTTGAAACATCTTTCTATATTGCTTCCCCAGCGCATTTTTGGGCTCTGTTAGAACCTAAAAAAGGATACTAGAATCAGAAGCAGACAAGCCAAGAAATAAAGACATGGCATTGAAAGACTAAGAACCTTAGAGCCTATAGACAACACCAAAAACTAGACTTTGGCCAAAAATACACGGACAGAGAATCCAAGATGCACAGGGGACATATAATTTTTTAATCAAAATGAGTAAAACAGCTTTTACCTGTACAAGTTGATCCTCCGTTAGAGCTGACAAGCTAACAAGGATCGGGAATCGCCCCACAAATTCAGGTATCAAGCCATAGGCAATAAGATCACTACTTTCAACCTGGAAAAAAAAACTGATAAATTAAAGAAGTGACTAATGTACTAAAATAAGAACATGCAAGACCTTAAGATAATGGTAGATCCATGCATGACTTCAAGATGTGCAATAAATTCATGCATATTACCAATCTACTGATGTTTGCTTATACAGATCCTTCAATATTCATATACATCTATACCAAGCATTTACAAGCAATTGGAAGTCTCATATATTGGTATGAGAAAGCACGGACATTGATTTAAAAGTCAGCATATGAAGAACCTTACAGTCTCCAATAGCGTTGAAGTTATCACGGCATTTATGACACCGCCTGTTCGCATATTGGCACGCACTGGAGCACCAAAACCAATAGAGGAATCCTGACGCCTGGAAAAAATGCCTAAAGTTTTAGAGCCCATAGGGGATGAAGTGATGAACTTATCCTCAGTAATCTCACCTTTCTGAGATTGTCTTCTCCAGATCAACAAAGGCCCCACCACATATGAAAAGTATATCTTTTGTATCAATCTATAGAGATCATGAAGAGGGATTACATTTTTTGCATAGAACAATATAAAAACCAGTGAACACACAGCTGAACATCAGAATAGAAAATTATTATCAAGGACACTGCAAGTTCAGTGGAAACAGATGAAAACCGAGGCGCATATCAAAGGATCAAAGCACCAGCAGCTACATAAAAAGGAAATAACCCTACTTAGCACCAAAATAAACACTTCTGACTTAATGACAACAGCCACGTCTACGCCAGAATGCTAAAAAAATGCGCAGTTTACAATAACATGATTTGCAAGCGCCACGACATTATCCGTCCTCCTGAACACCTTTACAGACAGATCCAGCCGAAGATCTTCCTGGTAAGGAAGTTTTCTTCTAGAAAAAATATAGTACGGCTTCCTTTTGGCCAACAACCACTAACAACTAAATCTAGGAAACAAAGATCCACCTCAAAGCACCAGTTGACTAATCTACAGGGCATTCTTGACAGGACAAATACCAATGGGTACCAAAGAAGCTGCTGATACAATCACATCAAGGATTGCATAACAAGAACGTACATGTCCATATTGTGGATAAAAAGCAGCCCAAAAAAAAAAAAAGTAAAACAGAAAGCTTTCAAATTATTAAGCATTCCAAAACGATGCAGATACCTGGATATTATCCCCTCTGGGATGCTTACGAGCTCCCTTCTCAGGGACATTGACAATCTGCAAGAAACAGGTCTAGCCATCAAAAGGTAGCGTTCTATTTGCGGTTTGGGTGCACATGTAATAGTGTTTTAATTGCTGTCTTGGCTGGCATTGTACATGCATCCATTTATGAAGACTTCGTCACTCCGAAAGAAACACCTCGCCCCCTGCTTCTCTGGGTTCTTCATCGCCTGTTAGTTGCTTTTATTTTGTCTAGACTAGGTTGTCTAAAACTGCTACCTTTTATGTAATAACTATCCGTTGGATCAAACAATATATTGTCTATTCCAACTGCAGTAACTTTCAGGTTACCAAACGGGACAGATAAAGGGAGAAACAAATGCATGTAGTCTAGTCAAAGTAGGAATTAGATATCATTTCACAAGAAAAGTACGGAAGATAGAACTCACAGTCCCTTCGAGCATTTTCAACAATGCCTGCTGGACACCCTCGCCTGACACATCTCTACTAATATTAACACTTTCAGCCTGCAACATACCAATACTTATTCAACCAGGATAAAGAATATGACCATTGTACAGCCTGTGTATATACTATAATTCAAATCTCATTCACCCAAAAAAAAATGTATATATATAATAAGGAAAGGAATCTTCAATCTATAAATCACAGGGAACCTTCTTCGTGATCTTATCAACTTCATCAATGTACACTATGCCTTGCTGTGCAGCAGCTACATTGTAGTCAGCAACCTGAAATAACAGAATAAGCTTCAATTTGTGAAAGACTTTCCAGAAAGAATTAGCTTGCTGTCTGTCCTCCAGGACAAAGAATAAGAACCCTGTTCCTAAAAGGCATCGGATAGAGGTCTAGTATACTTTGCTTCGAGTCTTCAGGCTGGAATAGAAAGATGAAGAGATCATCTTCACTCTTTTGTACTTCAAGAAGCCCTTTGGAACCCTGTTCCAAAACCAAATCCACCATGTACCTCATTGTATCCCTATTCTCTTTACCTACATGTCCATTTAAATCTCTTCATATCAAGATCTTCACCTATTAGAATTTCACACACGTCTTCTAAAGTTTTTCAAGATTGACCATTTATAGCCTTCTCTAAACCCAATATTAATTGTTTCTTTTTCAAACACCAACTTAGGGGTAATAATTCTATGTCCTTTCCTAATAATATCTACTCTTTTGTCTCTTAAAGAGGCATATTTAATAACCCCAACTCTATTTCTTGCTTTATTCTTTTTTAAGTTTAAACTTGCCCACCATAAACACAAAAATTATTGCAAAAAAGAAAATACAAAGTTGTAACAAGGACAATAACCCCAAAGCCAGAAACGCTAAGATCATGTTGGTGCTATACATTCTTTTAAAAGGAAAGAAAAAGAAAACAAGCTAGAGCGGAAGTAATGGCTTTTGTGCTTTCAAAGTAATGGTCTTTGTGAAGCTTACCGTAAGGAGCTTGTATAAAATGGACTCCACATCTTCCCCAACATACCCAGCCTGCAAATAATTGCATAATTAAAGCTTCTAATTAAGCAACGTATTAAACCACCTTAAAATGAAATTCTAAATAAGACTAAAGGAGCTTGTATAAAATGGACTCCACATCTTCCCCAACATACCCAGCCTGCAAATAATTGCATACTTAAAGCTTCTAATTAAGCAACATATTAAACCACCGTAAAAAAATAAAATTCTAAATAAGACTAAAATAGCAACATTACTGCTTATTGAGATAGCGCATTTACGCGGATTTTCGATACTCCATTTATTACATAATTTTTTGAACTGATTTAACAACAGTTGTAAAACAGAGTAATTCGCTAACATATGAAAACACAACACGCCCTCTTAAATTCCTAATTTCCCACAATGTCCTAAAAAATATCAATTAGAGATGGCAGCCATTATCCAGGAATAATCTGGAGTGAAAAATAAAATCAAATGTTCAACTATTCAACATAACAGGTATTGTCACCAACGGCTTGCCTGAGTAAGAGTTGTGGCATCAGCAATTACAAATGGAACATTCACCAAACGTGCCAAAGTCTTAGCTAGTAATGTCTTCCCTGTCCTTGAAATGGCATCCAAAGAACACAGAAGTTAAACATAAACAAATTTATAAAAAAAAAAAAAAAAAAGAGAGAGAAAGAGAGTTTTTTTTTTGTTGTTCTTTTGTCAGTCAAATTTCATACATATGCGAAGGTTTTTTTTGGGCGTGTGTTAGCTTATACTTTTCAATTCTACTAAGAGCCCTGTGAACCAAAAAACAGAAAAGATTTTACAGGAAGATGCAAGCTTTAGAATTAATTAGTTTAACATTGTCAGAAAAAAGTTTATTTTAAAAGAATCACCATAACTTTTTCCAGGTAAGCAATGAAATTAGTCAAAATATTCAAGAGAATACATGCCAGGATGAGTCTACCAGTCCAAAAGAATAATGGCCACAAGGACAGAACATAATTACATTCCCTTTAGCGAAGAAGTCTCACTCTGCCTAAGTTATCCTACAATGCTTTCAGGGAGCTTTACAGCTTATATACCAAATTCCTTACCATATATATCCTTTAACGCACCTTATATCCAAAAGTTGAAGTTTTTGTGCTTGTATTTGTCCTCTTTTTCCTGTTGATGCTTCTTCATTAGAATCTTCTTCCCACCTCAACTCCTTGCAGTTAATTTTCTACATATACATCAATTCCCTCATCAAAGTCCTCAACATGAATGCTGTGGGGACAAGTTTCATCCAACGGGGTTTTACAGTCTAGCTGCTGATACTCCACATCTTACGGAGAATTCAATTTCACTGGCTTAAAGCTCTCACCTTACCAACAAGCCGACAACTGTTGGTCACAACTACTACCAAAATGCTCCAATGAAAAGCTATATTTCATATCGAGGAGTGTGTATCTTCATGTTGGTCTTTAGCGATAACTTCCGCTATGTTTATTGGTTTGAGCAATGTACATTTTTTTTTCTTTTTTGTAATTTAAAACTTTTATAAATAGACATTGAAGGTACAAAAGAGCTATCAGCGGGTAGTAGCTATTTAAAATAAGGACATCAGAAAGTCACTTACAACCTTCCTCACAATCTAATGCCAACCTATACAAAAGCTGCCAGAAAGTGGCAGAGATATCCTTCAATTGAACTAGACACATCAAAAATATAGTGAAACTGTACAACCAAATAACCCGCTTTCTGACAGATAATGCAAAACAAAATATTTCCAACTTCATAGGTGAAGTTGGAAAAGATAAAACAGGCCACCTACACCTCCACATTAGGTTGGGCGAGAGGGCTGCCGAAAAAACCTTCATAGACGTTCTCATATTGAGTGATGACTTCTAGTTGAATATAGATGGTTTGTAGTTCCTCCATGAATCCACCGCCATAACAAATGCATTGAAAGATGTCTTGCGTTGTTGAGATCTACAATTCAGCATGTTTCTTAGTTTTTCATGTAAAACCCAACAAGTTTCTTTCGTATGACAGGGTTTGTGGCAAGGCTCAAATTCTGATCAGGCCTTTTAGGAAATCCTCATGATGCACCACTTGCAAAAGCATGATCTATCATGCTAGCATTTGGGGCTGATATCTCAGCAGTGATTCCAGAAAGAGACCCGCATAACTTCAATACAACTTTCCTAGGCAGAGACTTCCATTAGTGATGGGAAGTGGTCGCGGCTAAGGACTCTCTCTCGAGCTAGGTCGGGGTTGAGGCCACTCAAAAAATCAAAGATTCAATCTTTCTCAAGTAACTGCTGCTACCGCGCAACATCTTCAGGGCACTCCCACTCTTTTTTATATAATAAAATTTCGTATATAAGCCTTAAATGGCGAAATTACAAAAGATGATTGCGTTAACAAACATACTCTCACAACCCAGATCCTTACGAGCCCTATTTGGAGAAAAATCCTTCCTGAACTTCTAATCTAGATTTTGATCCACATTTTGCTCTTTTATTAGAATGTGTTACACATTTTGTTCTTTTTATTAGGGGCCTTCTCAGCATTAAAATTTTTTTCGACCACCAGTTGTGCTACGTTGTTTCATTTCCAATAGAGTCAAAGACACACACTTTTTTGACTCTAGAATATGGTGAAATGAACCAAATGGCTCACCAAATTGTATGTGCTTCTTGCATTGTGAAGTAGCCGTCACTCAACACAATACTTGAAGCGATTTTCATTATGAATCATCCAAAAATAACCTCTATGTGTCTCGACACATAGGTAAGGTTGCGTACATCCGACCCCCTTACCCTGGCATCGGCGAACAATGGAGTAAGGATGGTGGTGTTGTTGTCGTACAGGGTGTGCTGCATCAGGCTTTAAGGCTTCAGCTGCATTACTAATACAAGAATCCCCACGTGCCCTCTCTTTCCAAATACCTTTCCAACTTAGTTTAGCAAGTCATTCGGTGGCAACCAAACACCTTAAAATAACTGCATTGATAAGGCACCCATCCATAAGCCACTTATTGATACACTATCTCTATAAAATTTGGGAGTTGCTCACCAGCTTTAACTGACTATCAGTCTATCACAGTCACGGTTCCAAAAATAATCATAAATCCAGCACACTGTCGCTTGAAATTTTAGCCATGTGAATTCCACACAAAATCTGATAGGGAAAAATTCTTCCAGAAAACAAGAATTAAGTTCCAAAGAATTCGATGTTACACTTTCAATAATTTGTCTACCCTCTTATAATGAATGCACATTCTGCCAGCGCTTTCTCATTTGAGGTGAACCAGAAGACATGACTGAAAAGTAACTAAGCGAGCAAAAGTTACCTGAACCAGTAGGCCCCATCAGAAGAATGTTGCTTTTCTCCAGCTCCACTGACTCATTAACTGCACCGTCAGTTTTACTACCGCTTGACTCTTCTGCGGACCTAAATGTCCATTTTGCATGCAGGGACAAAGAAAACGAAACAAGGCAGCTTACATAAGGATAAGCTATCTAGTACATCAACAAAGCGGTTAAAATGTATCAGCAACAACTACTATCAATGAGTCCAAAAATACAGCTCACTTGGCATACGCTTAATCAAGCGGATGGAAATACAGACAAGTAAAGGGTAGCAAACAATCCAAATAGATCCAACAGAAGACAACTAACCACTTCTCTGAAGCGGCATTGTATATTCTCTTATAATGATTGTAAACTGCAACAGATAGGACCTGAAACAGACATATTTCGACGTATTAGGAAGAAGGAAAGTAGAAGCACAGATAATCATCATCAAAGAACAGGAAAAGAACAATATGCTTATAAAATCTTCAACAGAACAACCCAAAGACTGATGCTTTACCTTTCCTTTAGGCAAAAAAGACAAGAATAAATAGTAAAACACTAGCACACTGACCTTCTTAGCTCTATCCTGGCCAATTACAAACTTATCAAGCCCTTTACAAATCTCCTTGGGAGTGGGGAAATTGGGTCCCAAATTAGAACCTCCCCAGCTCCCATCCTTGGAACCCTGCCCTGTACCACCCCCAGAACTCGAAGTCAGTACCTCCCCTTCACCAATTTGAACCAGCTTCATTCCAGGGCGCTCCACAGCCGGAGGTTGCCAAATTTCTGGAGGGTCCCCATGAGAGATCGAAATGTCTACTGCCCTTGAACTAATTTTACTTGAAACAATATAATTCTTTCCATTTTCATAATCCGTAATCCCCAAATCACCACGAAAGGAGAGTACTTTGAATAAGGGAAGGCTGGAAACAATATTCTGGCGAGAAGTGGGAAAGAAATTCCTATCGTATTTATTTCTAGAATTACATATAAAAGAAGCCATTCGACCAGCGTGCATATGGTTAAGTATGAAATATCTGAACTGTGAAACAGCTACAGAAGCGGTATCTCTAGATGATTTTGACCGTAAAACAGCAGCCATGGCCAAAAAAAAAACTAAACTATGCAAGAACAAACAAAATCAAAATTACACAAAATTAGAACTCGAAAAAAAAACAGAAAAAAATGTTCGAGTAAAGAGCAGAAAATTCAAGTGGGCTGGATTAAAATTTTCAGATTCCTGGGTACTTCACAGAATTCTTGATTTTTATGCTTGGAATTCGGAAATAGGAGAGGATTTTACATTTCCAAGAGAAATTGCGAAAAGGGTTTGAAGAAATCCAAGATGTCTCTAGGTGGGACTACAAGAATATCTTTTTTCCACTTCCGTTATTGACGAGGGGCTTATAAATATTGGGATTCTGTAATGAGTATTGAGTGAAAGGTAAGCCATAGGAAGCACAAAGGAAACCGACAAAGTTAATCCTTGTATGAAGATATTTTTTTATTAAATCACGAATTTATTGAAGAAAAAGATGTGATTTTCATTCCGCTTGGTTTGAAACGGGATGATATCAATATGATAAGTAAAATAAAACGATGGCATATAAAATTAATAAATGATTGATCAAAAACAGAAAGTCACGTACATTCTAAACATTTAATTAGTCAAATTACATTCAACACCATTGCAAAATCAGTTTTCGCCCAAATGCACTTCACAGACTGTTAATTTAAGTCGTTTATATCTAATCTTCTCACAAACACACTTAATCTGTGTGACTTATATCTAAAAAACTACGGTGACATGTTGCACTTCTAAGTTTCAAAATACTCAATTGATAAAAGTTGATATACTAACTTATCAATTTTTAATGTATAAAACTTTTGATATGATAATTTTTTTAATTCTTATAACAAGAATGTAATCGATCATTACAATTAGCATCATGATTTTTTTTTAAAAATGCTTATTTTACATAGTGAAAGTATGAGACATAAATTGTTAAGCTAAAAGATATATTGCAAAACGTGCGTGGAGTGATTTAAAGGATGAGTTTGATGATTATAAGAATAAAACAAGCATAACCATTTAGAAGATACGTATGTGCCAACAACTATCTACGTATACATACGTATTATGTATTTAAAATTTTTTGGGCATATACCAACAGCAGCAAAAAAAACTATCCGCGCATACGTACGTATTATGTATTTTAATTTTTTTTAATGCAATTACACAGTTTCGTATCGTGTAAAAAGTTCAAAAGCGATTACAGTCCCCCCCCCCCCCCCCCCCTTTTTCTTTTTTGACTTCGATGAAGGAAGTGTTTTATAAAGGCATTTTCTTCGCCGCATAGGAATTGCACAGAATATTCATAATTTTATAGATATGAGACAAAATGGATTCACAAATTGGTTCTCAAGTCACCATGATAAATCACTGTCACATAATGATGCTAGATATGATTTCAAGGGCTCTCTTTAGAGCAACGTGCATGTGCTCTGTCCATCTGTTTTCATAGTGAACAAGCCGTCGAGTTTCAGAATGTGAGAGTCCATACAAATGACATCAATCTGGGGAAGAAAAAACTTGCACTTGAAAGCATATACATGGAGGATTCAAATCAAACACCCTGGAATTACAAAATTGATAACCTCCTGCAGCTTTCATATCCTGGACCTCCAGACATAATATAGTGTGCAGATGCGTTGGCCAGACTATTTCTGACAATCAAAGCCACAAGACAGGTAAGATTCTCGTTATTTTGCCTCTATCTGGTGGTTACAGGTACAACAACAATATTACCCCTTGCCATAGAGGCTCTCGCCTATAGCGGGATATAGAGAGGTTCGATGTACGAAAACACATGTAAATGGTCATGACTAAGAGTAAGAAGACATGCATATCGAAACAGTTTGTCTATCCCAACAAAGACATTATTGTGCTTTAACAGACTTTTAAGCTAATAGTACATTGAAACACATGTTTCCCTCATGCTTTATTATGTGTGATACATGTATTTGATAGCTGTACTCGCTTATAAAACTCTCTTTAGCCAGTATGAACCAGTAATCTACTAGCCAACTCCCTGCTCTGCAAATGACTATGATTCTTGGAGAAAACCTTCTGATGTCTTTGTTCATTTTGTGCACGGATCGACCACTCATATATGCATTAGTTGAGTTTTAAATTATATTTTAACAAGAGGCCACTAAAGACCAAACCAAAGTTCCAAACCTTTACTGCCTCCCACCAATTGACTGGTATCCTTCAGTTTTACCAAACTTCTGAAACCAGAAACTTTTGTTCCAGTATTGCAATAAAGGTGCCTCTACTCAGTGCCTTCTACTAATGAAATATTACCCACAGAATGACACTACGTGCCTTTAGGAATATCACCACAATCACGAGGCCCTTTTTTTTTGTACCACTAGCACAGTTGACGGAGAAACAAGGTGTATAAACTTTTATTTTTGCAAGTACAAGGAGTATAAACTTAGAAAAGAATCCATACTTGCTGTGCTGTCAGCTTTCTGACTTCATCAACAGCACATTGTGCAGCATATACAGCTAACTTTTTCACCTGCATAATTATATTAAGTTCTAATGTTAATACAAAGCTGATTAGTCAGACTAGGACAAGTCATCTGGTTTGACCAAATGAAGATGCTTAAATGTGTTCTTGCGGGTCGAATTAATCTGAAACTAGAAAATAAAATAAGAAATATAGTTCTTCACATGGCAGCACCCACAGCGAGCAATAGAGTAGGTTTTTTGCATGCCAGAACTCTTAATAAAGTATAGTTGCTCGTCCTCAAGTTTTCAAATTGTGATCACGGGCCAACTACATGGTAGTATAATATCATCATGTAATAAAGGCAACCAATAGAAAACTAAAGTTCAAAGAGATAGGGTTAGGATGACATTGGCTCGCTATAGTTAATGCACTTAGCAGGAAAGAAAAAAATGCCCGCCATAAAAGCTAAAGAAATTCTGGAGAAGATCAAACTGTTTGTAAGCATCTGGACAGGTGTTATGAAGAAAACTGGAAAATAGCTGTAAATTTTATTGCTCGCAGAGCATTATATTTTCGTCAGTGTTAATTGCTTTTGGTGTCACAGGGTGCAAAGTTTTTTAGATCTATTTGTTCCCTGCTCATGTGCAATTTTTTGCTTCCCTTTCTAATCATCACTGACCTCAATTACAACACCATGTTCACAAGAAATAACCCATGATGAATATAAGCCCAGTTTTAATTTTGGAAAAGGCCCACTAGGCACATCTATCCTTTTTTTTTTCCAACTTCTTTCTTAAGTTAAAATTTCATATATAAGTCAAACTGAACTTTAAAAAAGATTGTTATCCAGGGTAGACAACAACGACCATGGCTTGTTCAAAATACAAGTAATGCGTATTTTACTACCCGTTGTAATCCATAAACTAGTGCCTAGCCTAGTCAATAGAGACATCCATCCACACTCAACATAATCAGAAAAGAAATAACACAGCATGATGCACGAGATTGGCTCTTCTACGGGCACGTTGAAACATAAAAATCACACTGCTAACTCCCTAACGCTGAAAAATCAAAATATATTTGTGTTTTAATTAACATACCTCCAATATATCTTGCTTAGATCGATGTTTTCTTGGAAGCAAGCGGAACTCCTCAGTCAATTTAAAACATTCGAGCACATTCTCAGGTGATACAAAGTCAACAGCAACTTTAGTGCAGGACTGAAAAGGATCATGGCAATTCATCAGTGTTCAACAACTCTGCAGACATTAACTATTAAACCAAAGAAAAGATCCATTCAAACTTAAATACAGCAATACTACATATATCTTGCATTGCACTTCAGTTAATGAATTACATCAATTGAGAAAAGAGTACCTGTGGAACTGATGCGCTATTTTGGACCTTAGGGCCGGCTGCCAAAGTTTCCTTATTATAATCGACCTCTGTTGTATTTTTATTTATTATTTTAGATTATTTTATAAAGAAAATTAGATAGGATATTTATAAGAAAAATTAAATAGGATATTCTTTTTCATTGTTGCTAAATTTTAGGAATTTTGGAGCCTATAAATAGAGCCTTTTGTACACTATTTTGATAATTCCTTTCATTAATAAACTTTTAGAAATTTGAGCCTTGCTCTTTTGAGTTTTCAGAGCTTGTCAACTCAAACTTCACCTTCAAATAGCCTCCAACCTTTAAAAAAAAACTAATCCTATTTCTTTAGGTATTAGACCAAAAAAAAGGAAAGAAAAAAATAGAAAAAAAGACGCACCCCAGCCAAATAAAATAGGTCAATTTCATTTTACAAAGTAAAAGTTTCATCCAAAAAAACAGAAAAAGAAATTCACTCAGCAATCTTTATTTATCGATTTTAGTTTTTGTATCCAAAAAAAATTACCTACCTCATAAAATTCAAGATACATCCTGTTTGATCCTAACCCAAGCCACACATACTCACCCTAAACATTCTTGTACTCATTTCTTGAGTATATTTTGATGATCACTTGGCCATTCAAACTAAGAGTTGTCAAGGCAACCCCTTAGCGTTGAATTCAGTCATACTACATACTATCGGCTTCTTATTTCTTTGATTTCATTCTTGCGTATCACTTGTATCTACTGTGTCTAACCTTGTTGCAGCACGAGACCCTTCAAAAAAAGAGGAGGTGACATTAAAACAACCTTGGAAAAATCAGACTCACATCTTGTTTGGTCCTGATTAATTCAAACGCTTTGAACACTGGAGTACAAACTGAAAGGCAAAAGGCATTGAGTAGTGAGATTATTTGAAGGGACGTAACAAGCCAATTTGTGAGTATATCCATATACGAGCGTAGAGACGGAAAATAAAGTTTTTGGTTTTACTAATGTAATCCTTCCTTTCATCTTTATGATAGTTTTCTCTTTCTTCTTTTCGTGTTTAGTTTCACAATAGCCGACTAACCGATAAACACCACAATCGTGACGATTACAAAGTGATGAACACAATTTGGAAAGTAAAATGTTACAATTCTGACCTTGGCAAACTTAAATACCGCATGGAACAATTTGGTCCTTCTCAAAACTCATGTGAAAGTCATTGGCGTAACAAAGTACCTAGGTATCAATCCTTTACTCAAGAACATTTAACTGTAGTGGAATACTATAATGAGATGTTAGATGGTCTATATGATGCTTATGTTGAGGAACACAAGAAATTAACGATTATAAGATTTATGGCTAGATTGAATAAAAATATTTCCGACTAAGAATCTTGGTCATATGCTTTATAGCAAACCAATATAAAAAGAAGTTGGCACGTGATCAAACAAAAGAATTACAAGAACTCTTACATAGAAGTTTTGCAAAATGAGCATCAACTTTCGAATGTCTGACATATTTTTGATAATGATTTGTATGATATTGCCTCTGACGTGTATGAGATTATAGATGAATTGCAAGAAACAGATGGTGATTTGAATAATACTCTTGTTCATAAGTTATGGATTTGCCTGAGGTTATTGAGAGTTTGCATGAGCAGGAAACTAAAATTGAACAAAAAGAAGAAATTATGGTTGTGAGTAAAGATGAAAGACAAGAGAAAAAAATAAACATGATGTTTACAATTTTATTGCCTAATTCATTGTCATCTTTGTTTGCATATGGCCTTCCATTATTGCAGGATGAAGAGGTTCAAACACAAATGTTAAACAACAAAGCTACATTGTTAACAATTGTGCATGACGCAAGATACTCTTTTGTTTTATGGATTTTTGTTAAAGGTTGTGTGACTCCAGCAATAATTTTCTATTCAAAAGCCTTGATTTGTGTATGTGTATGTCTAAGTATTTCAAAGGTGTTTGATTTTATTTGGGTTATCTATGTGTTTGACTCGGGAGATTGGATATGCATGTGTAAGAGTTTGAGTCATGGTTTAGTTATTGAAGTACATGCAGATCTACAATGTTTCTTATATTTTCAAGCATGTTTTCAAAGTGGACAGTTCCATGCGAGTTGGAATTTCTCTTCAAACGAGAATAGTTTGGTGACCATTGATCTGATATGGAAACATGATCTACAGTGCTGAATTTTGGCACCATGATGTGTTCATTATCATTTAATGTGTTATCATACTGTTACATAGTAACATTTTGGTACAGGTCTTGCTACATCCAAAACATGTTTAAAAAAGATAATACAAGTTCATAGAAAGCTTGGAGTTAAAAATGAAGTTTTTGCTTGAACTTTATGATTCGTTCAACCTTACTAATAGTATTCTTTGTTATAAGTTGGAAGTAAACTAATTCTGTTTAGGCACCTTCGCTTTATGTTTCCTTTTTATGTTCCAAGCATGATCATGGCTAAACTCTCTTCCTCTAATACAGATTTAGATTTGATGAGCATATGGGACAGACTGGCAGTGCGACCGGCAATGCTATATGGGACAGACTGGCAGTGCCATCAAAAGGTCACAATTGCAGAAGATGGAAGTGGCAAAGATGAAGATGTTGAGGTGGATGTGTGGACATACAAGGCTAGACCGGATCAGAAACGAGGTGTTTCGAGAAAGGTTAGGCGTGGCTGGCATAGCAGATAAGATAAGGGAGGGAAGAATGAGATGGTTTGGGCATGTCAAGCGAAGACAGACGCCTCATTGTAGAGATGAATAGGAGTAAAAGCAGGCCCAAACTGACTTGGGATTAGCAGATTAGGCACGACCTACTAGATTTGCACCTCTCTGAAGACATGATCCAGGATAGGAGTTCATGGAGACATAAGATTAAGGTTAACAAGGTATAGATCATATAGAAAGACACCTTAGAGTATATTTAGGGACATAGATAGGCGTAGACACTATATACGCTTTAGGTTGACTTTGCACTTGGTTGGTTATATTTTATCGATATTTTGCATTACATGTACATATACACGTGATGTATATTTTAATATCAAAAGCCTCCTCTTTGTATTTCCTGAATTCTCTCACTAACACACTAACACATCATACCTCTATTATTATATCATTTATACAGGTACATATAAAGCCGAGGGTCTCACTGGAAGCAGACTCTCTATCCCTTGGGATAGAGGTATTGTCTGCTTACCACTTAGCCTCCCCAGACCCTAACGATAGCTTTTGCTTTCGTTGGGATATACTGGGTACGGATGATGATGATGATGATGTTGTTGATCTTAACGAAGCTGAATCACATACAACCTATGTGGCAGAATAGACACAAGTGTATCATAATAGAGTTCCACTCATGCATACAAGAGCCAAGGAGATTCAATCATCAATTGGTTTGATTTTAGCTGAATTCAAAGCAAATTGGATTGAACCTTTGCAAGACTGTGAAGGCTCTTATTGGGTTAATTTCATTGAAGTCCAAGTAGCCTAACAAAATTTAGATTGGAGAACAAATATTTTTCAAGAGGGAATTATGCGCAGTGTTGGACCTTCGGATGATGGCCAAAGTTGGCTAAAGTTACTTACTATAGCCGACCCTTTTTGTAGTTTTTGTTTATTATTTTAGGTTATTTTATAAGAAAAATAGATAGGATATTTACAGGAAAATTTTAGATGGGGTATTCTTTTTTTTTTTTTGGGTTAAGTTTTAAGAATTTTGGAGCCTATAAATAGACACATTTGTACACTATTTTGACCATCCCTTTCATCAATGAAATTTCAGAAATGTGAGTCTTTTGCTCTTACGAGTTTTCGGAGTTAGTCAATTCAAGCTGTCTTTTGAATATAATCAATTCTGTGAGCAGGAATCGTGGTCTGGATTCATCCTTCGATTGTTGAAGAAGCTTTCTAAGGATTTACTAAGGTTCATGGCAAGAAGATTATTGATCAAGCAAGGGCTGCTCAGCGTGGATAAACAGCGGGTCTAACAAGGTTCACCGCAAAGCTGCATTCATACGGAAGATCTAACAATATTCTTCATTATTATTTTCGTTCTTCACATTGTTTTTGTTCTTCGTATTCTTTGTCGTGTTCTTCTATTCTTCATATCCTTTTGTGAGTTTTAAGTTTCATGTTATCAATAGGTCTTCTGGAAACGTATGATTCTGCTAAAGATACATCAAAAACTTGACAAAATAAAGGATTCCTATCTTGACCCTGTCAAACAAAAAACAATTGAAAATTGGACTAGACAAGGGTTTCTTTTTGAAGGGTGATGGAACCTCCAAGGCAAACCTTTCTCATTTCGTTTCAGTCATTTCTCACAGATTGGTTCACATTGTTTCCTCGACGGCCATCAGCCAACCAAAAGTCTCTCCATTGGGAAGACATGGAGATGTCTGATAAGAAGCTGGGGTTTGTTCTCATGCAAGTGGCGAAGATATGGGCTTTTATTGGACATAAATATGCTTTTTATTCTATTCTTGAAAAGACTATTCTGAAATTCTGAAATTCTGAACCATCTTTTCTTACAAAGTTTGATGGAAGTTAAGACTTCAGATTATTGGGCGAGTATAAATTTTCAAAATACTCGGAGAACTGATATTCCAACAAAAATATGGAAGACGGACGTAAATAATCCTAAGGTCTAATGGTTTACTTGCATAAATGGAAATTAGGATTACACTATCAATGTTACTCATCTTAAAATCCACACAGAACAAACGCAATTTTATAAAAGTCTGTACCCAATTCCAAGACCAAATAGTTGTTCAAGCACATAAAGACATCAGATAAAAACAACTAACAAGGATCGATAAATTACACAGGTTAACCAAACACAGGAAGGAATACATCAAGCCTACTAAATCATAATGATGTTAACTTTGCTCAACTGTAATAAGAAACCAATACAGTAAACAATGACAAAGTAACATTTTCACAGTTGCAAAAGTTGTTCCAGGATCATGTAGCGAAGGTAGAAAAAATAGACACTCAAAGCACATTTATGATCAATGCTCAGAGAGCATATAGTCAGAAGCTTCACCTGCAAATTTCTCACTTGATGTGGGCAACCTGCAGGTATAAACACAGCCTCCCCCACATACTGCTGGAATGTCCATGGTTCAATACCTAGATTGGGAGAAAAAACAATTTCTGTCTCTGCAAATTTCTGCGTATGAGGGAAAACAACACAAAACTCAACTGTAAACTCACCAAAATCCTCCTTCAATTGTCTTTTGTGCTCCTCGTTTAGATAAAAGGTCTGGTCGTGAATAGGATGAACAATCTACAGAGCAAACCCACATCATAATGTGTGTGTGTGTGTGTCTGTGTGTGTGTGTATACATCAAGTAATTTCATTAGACAAGCAACTATTCTCACAGAATTCACTGGATCATTGTTAATGTGACGAAACTCTTTCCAGTTCTTTTGCAAGTAGGCCTTTAACTTAGGCACATCCTCCCTGCGAAAGATGTCCCAAACAGCACCGCCATGTAAAACCTCTGAGCCATCTTTCTTGTTAGGGCCATCATTTAGCAAAATGTGTTGCTCAGCTTCTGACTCTGCATTTAACAAGCTCCTCCTATGTTTAGCTAAGCCAGCATTGGTATAACTTGAGGTGCGCTTTATACCAGCTTCATAAGAAATTGTCGATTCAGATAAAGAAGGCTGCAGAGGTAGTTTTGCTTTGAGTTGTCTCTCTCTATCAGCCACTCTAAATGGCTCGTTAGTAGTATCATTTTCATATTCACACCTTAGTTTTCTGATCTTTTCATATTGCAAAGGAGTACATTTTACTTGAGATGTGTGGATCAGTATGTTTACCTGGAAAAAAAAAACACAAAACTCACGTGATCCTTCTGCAAAATCTTATGACCTTGTGTTAAAAATCTATTCATCAAACAAAGACCTACAGCAAAACTAAAGTAACAAAAGCACTTGATATTACCGCATCGGAAACATCACAATGAAGTTTTGTGACTGAATCACCTCTTCCAAGCTCTTCTGAAAAGCCATAAGCAATATATGTTTTAGGCCCCAAATCAGGCTTAAGTGCACCATCAGGGAGTTTTGTAGCAAGATTCAAGCAAGCAGATTTTGGATGTGTATAATCATGGAGGGGAAGCATGGCCAGACATTCAGCACCATGTCTAGGCAGACATTCCTCAAATAAAGTTGTTGGAGGCCAATCCTTCAACTTCAACATTTCAGGCCACCCATTCCGATGACTACGACCCTGCAAGTATCCCTTAAAGAAATGGCGAACGTTGATTTCAACCTGCAAAGTTAAAAGAAGTAAAGTTCCAGATGTAATTATGTATAATGCACGTCACTTTGGTGAGGAACCGGATGAAATCATGTAGCAGAGTACTAAAAACAACAGCTATGAGTTTCCACAAAAACATTCTTCCTCATGTAAAGGAGAGGATCCTTGTCAAATTTTTGTTGAGTTTGAGGTATTAGAAAGTAACTATTATATTTTAAAAGGCAAAAAAGATTAGGGGAAAAATAAAATGACAAGCTTCGACTTTCCCTATTTGATTCTTACGTTTGTCCAATTCCCGTACCAAAGACTGAAGGAATTGGAGCAGATACAAGCTGTCCTCACTTTGTGTGCTCATTGAAAAAACTTTATGTTCACTTTACTGCCGGGAGGGGTAGAGACACAGGAGCAAATGAGAACAATTATAAAGGTCAAGTGCCTAGTAAGCATCATCTTTCGGCGTCACTTGGCAGTCATTACAGACATTAAAACATCCGCATATAAAGCAAGGCGAAGCAACCCCCAAAAGACATAATTAACCACAAGAGACATGCAGCGTCAAAGAAAAACTGCACAGGACCAAAATATTCATGAGTTGACCGATTCATGTTTGCAAATTTCATGCAAATGAAGACACTAAATCATGAACACATACCTCACACCAATCCAAGCAATCAATGGCCTTCATACAGAATCCATCTTGTTTCAAAGTTCTCCTAGCACTTCTGAAAGCTCTCCACATCACCATAGGATCCCAACTAAGACCAGAGCCCCGTGATGGTACATCTCTAACAACAACAGGTTCACTTCTCCTCCAGTGCATTTGGAAATGTTGAAAATCACCTTCTCCCATATCAAGAACACTAGGGCAATAGAGGAAATCATCATGACTACTTCTGCAAGCTGCTTGCCTGACATTAACCAGGAGATTGCTCTCTGGTGCAGTGAAAGCAGACAGGCATAAAGAACATTTTCCAGAGAATAAATCTATCTCCGGCAAGTGGTAATTATGAGTGAGATCCTCAGCACTCTTTATCAGTTGGTCAACCCAGTAAGCATCAAATATGCGCCTCAGCATAAGTTTTCCTGAACCACAGCCACCAAGCTCCTTAGGAGGGCACAGTATGCTACCATCACAATTTGTTCTCAGTGAAGAAGGTAAATTTCTATCTGTTTTAAGTTTAGTTTTATCTGCTGAATGTCCACTCTTATTGTACATATCAAAGTTATTTAACTTCCAACCAGCAACGTGATCATTAGGTATTTCACCATGTCCGACAAATTTGGCTTCCAAGAACCCAGTCCTCGTGCCATTTCTCAGTTCATCACAGCATTTGAGGCATATGTCATAAGCACAGCTCGAATTTGAGCAACTTCTATGAAAATTAACGATTGATGTATTGCAACTGTCACTGTAAAAGAAGGAATTACACAGAGTTAGATGTAATTGCATGTCAATACAAGTCCAAGTTCCTAATACTGAAATTTCTTTTTTTGTTTTTGTGTGAGTTAAATTTCACCAGTGCAAACCACACAACTTAACAGAAATATAGTCAATTAGCCAGTATATAAAACTGATTACTGATGCACTCAGAGCCCACTCCCATTGCATAAGTTTCTACAAGGCACAAATTGATGTTTGAACAATTGCAAACTGTGTTCGCCAGAACTTGGACAGTTTCAAAAACTATACCATGAATATACAACAACACTCGGGCCTTTTTCCCACTATGTGGGGTTAGCTTTTGTTTGATCCATAATCATATTTAGTGACAAAGTTTTACATTGGTTGTCATCCTAACGCAACCCTCCTCTTTCACATGTACTTGGGACCGGCAGGTCGAAAACTCGACTAGACGGAGTTATACCACAGATATAAAGTCAAAAAAAACACAACATCATTAAACAGCATGTTGCTTATTGCCTCAACTAGGCGCTGAAAATCAATCAAGTCATGTACCAGAACACTCGAACATCCTTTTCAGGTATTGATTGTTCTAAATCTTCTTCCGCTACTTCTGCACCTAAAACATCCCACAGATATAGAAGACATTATCAAACATACAAAAACATGTAAAAAATGCAGATGACTGACCACATTCCAGATAATTGTAGTCAACTGCAATGTACCTCGTAGTCTTGCTTCAGCAACAATCTCAGATTTCTGTTCCTGTTGAATACGTCTGAGAAGAGGAAGAATATATGCCAACAGATACAGAGACCTTTCTACTCTGGCATTTCCATCTTGATCTTTGTCAACAACCTACACTAAACCAGGGCGTTTTCCTTAGCAATTACACGGAGAAGGTAGTGTAAAATATCCATGAACAACCTAAGCTACTTGCCTTAACATCTAATGTTGTTTGAAGGCAAGCTCTGCAGTTGCAATTGCCACAACAGAAAGGGCAGGCAACTTCAATCTCCTTTTTTGTGCGTTCAGGGTACCTATTCACCATTTCAGATAATTTGGCATTAAATGAGGGGCCAAAATGTGACGTTGAGAGTTAAAAAAATATGTGACATGTGACAAAATAAATTTAAAAAAAAAGATATATGTGATGGTATGAATCACGAGGAAGTGGAATGGTGATGTCACCAATTCTGCAAGTTATATAAATCAAATAACACTTTCCAGAGAAGCACTTTTTTGTGTGAATCTTTCCAGAGAAGCACACTAGCAACTTATGTCAAAAATGCAGGTAGCCAATAAATACACCCTAGCAAGCAGAGAAATTTGACTCCTAAAAAATTACATTACCACTTCAGAATGCAGTCGGCGCAGTAACGCCTTTTGCACTTCGAGCATATGATGACTCCGGCTTCTTCATGATTTTTGAAACACTGATGACAATACAGGCTTCCTTGATCTTTCGAACTGCTAAGGCTCTAAGAAATATCCCAGCGAAAGAGAATAAAAATCTTAGTCAAAAGCAGGAAGAAAATTACAACTGGCTGCCTCTAATACTTTTAGCGGTTGGAAATAATGATGAATCGGTGTCACAACTTAAGGAACCCTATGAATGCATATCAGAATTACAAGCTAGTATAATTGTTTTTGTTGCATTCTCTCGTCCATTTTGCTCTAATCGGTCTAATGGTGAAGATATAATAAACGAGCATAAATCAATCTTACAAGCAGTTTAGCACTTCAGCTTGGAACAAAAGCTCCGATGCCAAATTCCACTGAAGGTAGAACAGCAGCCAAATCTTAGGAGGTGGTGTCTATATTTCAAATAAGTCAACAGTTTAAAGACAAGATGATTGCAATTGGCACTCGATTTTACCCCCACTTGTGCATGCAAAAAGTAAAATATAAGGCAAATGACATTCTAATCAGCCATAAATTTGCATGAGCCAATAGCTTACCGGCAGGCACAAGACAATGGGTTTTCTCTTGCCGACAAACTCGTGTGATCTGCTGACACAATTTCTCAATGTTTTCAGACATTGCCTTTTTTTAGATCCTTGAATCCTGCCATGTGCACCCTTCTGTTTGTTCCTTCTGGTACCCAATCTTCCGATATTCTTCTGCACTGTAACCTCTCTTAGACAAAGTGACCACTGCTTCTCGTTCTTTGATCTTCTTGCTCTTTTGCATCTGTCCTCCAGCATATGTAAATTGTCCGTCAAGTTATCATGCGAACTATTAGCTTCAGAGAAATGGCTACCATTTTCAACAGAAGACACATTTTTCTTCTTATTTTTTGAACCCTTAGGCCGTCCACAACCATCCTTCTTCTTGGGAACCTCATCAACCATTTCCCTAGGATCAGCAATTGAGAGGATCCCTGTGGTTCCACTCTGAACATCCCCGTTATTCCTCTTGTTTTTTGATCCTTTTGGTCTTTCCCGCCTTTCCTTCTTCTCATCCTCCTGTTTCAGAACCGCCAAAGGACCAACTGAAGTTTTCCCCTCATTCTTTGAACCATTTGGCCGCCCACGGCCATCCTTCCTCTTCAGAACCACATCTCTACACCCACTACCAAAAGAAACTTCATGAACTTCTTTGCCACAATCAACAGTTGAATTGGCATCCTCCACAGCGTCATCATTCCTCTTGTTTTTTGAACCTTTTGGCCTTCCCCTTCTATCCTGGCGCTTGAGGGACGTGTTTCCACGAACTGCTACCTTCTTCATGATACCCGAAACCTTTGCTTTCCTGCCACAGTCCTTTAGCATAAGAACATTATTTTGTGAAGGATCAACTGTGCTAGTATCTTCAGATGGAAAGAGATAATCTTTGACAGTTACCACACTTCTCCGAGTATTCTTTAAAACCTTTGGAGGCCGACTACCATCCTCCTTGACCACCAAATTGATTTCAATATGCCTTCCTTTACTAGTTTTAAGACTCCTACCAACGTAACTATCACTGCTTGCACCATCACCCATACCATGATTGTTCTCATTCTTGTCAACATCAATTTTCTTTTTGTTCTTAGAACCCTTTGGCCTACCTGTCCTTTTCGGCCCAGGTACACCATCACCAGAGACGAACACATTTCCTTCCATAAGCAAACCCACCTGACCCTCTAGAGACATCATCATTATCTTCTTATCCTTTGAGCCAACTGGTCTGCCCCCCTTCCTCTTTTCACCCACTTTCACATTTCCAGTATCATCGTTCTTTTCCATTGAGCCAACTGGTCTGCCCCTCTTCCTTTTTTCAACCACTTTCACATTTCCATTATCATCGCTCCTGTCCTTTAAGCCAACTGGTTTTCCTACCCTATTCTTTCGACCCACTTGCACGTTTCCATTGTCAACGCTCTTATCCTTTGAGCCAACTGGTCTGCCTCTCTTCCTCTTTTGACCCACTTCCACGAGTACTTCATCAGTGCTTTTATCCTCCGAGCCAACTGGTCCGCCTGTCTTCTTCTTTTGTCCAATTTCCACGAGTACATTATCAGTGCTCTTATCCTCAGAGCCAACTGGTCTGCCTGTCTTCCTCTTTTCTCCCATTTCCACGATTACATTATCAGCGCTCTTATCCTTCGAGCCAACTGGTCTGCCTCTCTTTCTCTTTTCATCCACTACCACAAATCCATTATCGGCGCTTTTATCCTCTGAGCCATCAGGTCTGCCTGTCTTCCTCTTTTGTCCCGTTTCCACAAGTCCATTATAAGCAATTTTCTCCTCTGAGCCAAATGTTCTGCATGTCTTCCCCTTTTTTCCCACTTCCACATGTCCATTATCTGCGCTCAGACAACAAGCCATGTCTCCAGTGTGATCCTTTGTTCCTTGATGAACAACATTCTTGCTAGGTCTTCCACGTTTCCTTTTTTCACCGACTTTCACAACCTCCTCTGAAGCCAAATGAGAAACAATTACTCCACTTTTCTTTTTATTCTTCGAGCCCAATTGTCTCCCTTTCTTCCGAATTCCTCCGGAACCTACCTCAGAAACGATTACTCCTTTCTCTTCGTTCTTAGATTCCAATGGTCTCCCACGCTTCCAAATTTCAACCCCTCCACTTAAAGAAACCATCTTTTGATTAATCGGTGAAATGGGCATCGATTTTTTGAGCTGCTCCTGCTTATTCTGAAGTTTGAGATGGTGCTCACAGAGAGACTGAGAAACCATCACCTTCCGTTTACATCTCCACTCAGTCGATTTGTTCAGCTTTGCGCACCTATGCTTCTGAATGAGCATCGATTTCTTAAGCTGCTCCTGCTGATTCTTGAGTTTAAGAAAATGGTGCTCGCAAAGAGAATGAGAAATCATCGCCTTCTGTTTACATCTCCAACCAGTCCATCTGTTCTGCTTTGTGCACCTCAGCTCCTGAGAAGCGCCACCGGCATCCGCCGGCGTCCCCATCTTCTGCTCCGATGAAATTTTTGAAGAAAACCTGTTGAGGAAGAAAAGCGGGAAATGGGAAAAGATTTAAATATAAATCGTCCCGCATCAGAATGTATGTCTGTACTTAATACAAAGAATCTGGACTATAATTATATCAGACAGCAAAATATGGAAGTATTTAATTGTGGCGGCATGAAAGAAATCATTTATTCGGTGGAATCTCAAAATACTCAAAGGTCAATAGTGAAAGTTGAAGTGTCAGAGCGGATGAGGGGAGACTGATGATCATGTGTATGTTATGTGCTTTGATTTTGTTCGTTTCCTTTGTGCCTCTTTGGGAAGGTAAAAGGAGAATCTTCAAAGGGGTCTACCATATTTGATATTTCTTTTTTTGAGGAACAAATTTGAATTTAATAGGACCTCCATTTATTCTTTCCGATGCATCTAATCAATGTCTTCCCTTTCAATCAATGGTGGCACGGTGGTCGTAGGATGGTGGTGCGATGGTAGCGGAATGGTACACAATTGCGGTGCAGTAGCACCATTGGCTCAGTGGTCACACGAGTTTGCACGGTAGTGGCACAAGGTGGGGCGGTGCCGACATACTATAGCGTGGTAGCGGCACGATCGAATGGATGAATGAGTTTTGAGTAATGTTTCAATGACGCGAGGGTATGCAGACGCTCGAATACGCAGCCAATTGATATCCGACACGTGGCATCAATGTTTCTTTCTTTTTTTTTTGCTTTTTTTTATTTAAAACTATTTTACCCCACCTTAAAATCCCAAACTGCATCTTGGAAAATTACCCCTCTCTTCCAGCGAGTCAAGCGAAACGGCTCCCTACTCCAGTCGTCGGCGAAAACCCACACAACTTTTGGATATCAATACTTAGGCATCAAAATTACAAACTTTTATTCTTGAGAAAAAGATATCAGATTACGGAGATAGTGAACATAAACATTTTCCCATTATCATAAAGAGGTAAAGAATGTTTCCTTCTTTCTTAAACTCAAACGGTTTATTATTGATTGCCAAATCTTGAGTGGTTGATTCTGCAATCTCCAGAAGGCTATTGATTGTTGTTTGCGTCTTCTTTAGACGTCTTACTAATGTATCTTAATCGGTCATTCAACCAAAGTCAAGTATTTGCAAAATAAGAGGAATTGCAGCCTACTGCGAAGTTTCCATGAAGTGCCAATTAATACGAAGTTTGGATGAATCAAGAGAGAGACTTACTGGAGGGCGTGGGTTTCGCTGAAGGGCGTGGGTTTTCGCCGGCGGCCGGAGTAGTTTCGCTGGACTCGCTGGAAGGGAGGGGGTTAAATTTAACAGGATGCAATTTGGGATTTTAGGGTTGGGTAAAATAGTTTTAAATAAAAAAAGCAAAAAAAAAAAAGAAACATTGATGCCACGTGTCGGACATTAATTGGCTGCGTATTGAGCGTCTGCATTACCACCGCGTCATTGAAACATTACTCATGAGTTTTAACATTCATGTATCAATCTATGGGTTTGGAAATGCTTGATACTATAGAGTGATTCTCACACCCTTCAAACAAACACAAAGAAGCAGTTATTGATTCTTAAACTCACCAATCAAACGCCCCTAAAATACTTCATCTAACCCTTTTATTTTTTTTTATCTGTAACATGGCAAATCCGGATCATCCCATCCCTAGGTCAATATAGGCAAGTATTATTGAATGTCATAAGAATCAGACTTTTCGTTATTTGGCTTGAATATGATTAGTTCTTGTTGATATTTAACATATTAGTTTTATTTAGGTATGATGTCACTATCTTTCTTGTTTTCAACGTGGAACTTTTTTGAGTCTTTATAATATTCAGCATTAACTAATCCTTTTCGATACGATAGAGTTATTCATTCATATGTTTTTGTACGTGGACATGAAATCTTACATTCCCATTGGCATAGTTCTAAGTTAATAAATAATACTCCATCAGTCAAAAGAATATTATCGCATATGGTTAAACATGTATTTGTTCACACTTTGAGTAAACGTCAAATTATCAAAGTATTGTACATATTGTTTTTTGGAATTTGATCTTAAATGATGTGAAAACTACTTTGACAAACTATTGGATTAAATTCTTGAACAATGTGAATAATTTCATGATTGACCAACTGCTGTTTAATGCATTATAAATTTATTAAATTTTTATCAATTTCAATTTTTACCTTGTGCATTACTTCCTTACTTTATTATTAGTGAGAAAGTACGAAAGTAAATGTATTACTTTCTTAGTATTATGTTTATTAGTTGTTTACAAAGTTTTCAAAGTGAACAAAAATTGATATGTTTATTTTAATGACCAACATTTTGTGACTACTTGAAAAAAAAATACATATTAAACTATGACACTAAAATGGAAAAAAATACATCTCAAAGCATGTCAAATGTATATCGGGTTTGTATTTTTCTAAATTTGTAAAATAATTTGGGTTATGTTTATGTATTTCTTTTTCAAATAATACATTCAAATCCGCTGTTCATTGAATGAAATTCACTACACGGGAGGAAAGAAAAATCGGATATGAATTTATTTGATCATTAGTATTTATATTACACCAATTCAATTTTTTTTGAGTCCATTATCACCTTTTAAGATGTTATAAAATGTTATCAACTCTTACATAACAAACATATAGTATGTTTTCTTTCAAAAATTTTACGGCAAGTCACATTAGAATTTGGGACACCTTTTCCGTTGTGTTTTTTTTTTAAAAAAAAAATAAAAATTAGCAAAGACTATTGTTGTGGCACTTTTTGCCACACTATTTTGGCATATAATATTTTAAATGAGCCACCACGCCATGCTAGGTTGACAACACCAGAACATCCACATTCTAAAGGTTGAACCCCAACCATTAAGAGTCTCCGCTACCTCTGGTTTTACAGAGTGTGCAGAAATGTAAATCAGGTTTTCAGGACCCATTAATAAAAGTTTGTCATAACAGAAGGACATCACAAGGAGCCCATTGGCACCGAAAGAACAACCGACGGGCTGGTCTGTCAGCCTATCAGGTCATTCCACGGGTCAATAGTGCTCGCACACTATGCAGCTAGCCTGGAGGGAGTTCAAACATTTTTGACTTCAGCAAGGTTCTAACTCTTAACGTTTCTTTCGAAACCCCCTATTTAGAACTACAACATCCACAATCTATGTTTGCGCGTCGTGTACCACAATCCTTAACATATAATTTAATGTATCTATTAATCTCAAAACTTTGACAAGTTGTATCATCTTCTGGCAAGAAGTTGTAGATCATACCATGAGTAGTCGGAGTAGTAATTGTGCGTACTTGTAAAGAACTTAGACAAGACAATAATATGATAATACGATACAACCTGAAATTAACTTTCGCTTATCCACAATGCCTCATCTGTAAAAGGCCAACTTCCGAGGTGTCCCTCTCGAAGTACAATGTTAATCACTTCGCCTTGCTCTTGTGACATGCTGTCTTTCAGGTCTCTATTCTACATAACACGTCCATGCAAACTTCATTGTTTGCCAGCAGAAGGATCGTCATTGTTCTGCACTTTGTAAAGCTGGTGTAGCTGAATATAGTCAATTACTTCATCTGCAGTCAAATACTTCACAGACAATCCTCTGGAAATACATTGCCTGGCATGAAGAAAATGAGCAAGCAACACCTTCAGTAACAATTACCGGTTCTCCCCTTTGCATGTAAAAGACAATTGTGTACCTCAGCAGCGTTGAACTGAGATCATTTCGTACTAGTTCATCAACCACCTTGATATTACCCTGCAGAAGAGTAAAAGTAAATAATTTGCTGTTGATATGCATTGCAAAATGTAAAAGGGGCTTGGCGACGAATAGTCCCTCAAATTTCCTAAGATGCATAGAGATACAATAAGGATTTGACATGCACATCTATTGGCTTCTCTATGTATCTGTGGCAGCTGTCAATCAGTGTTGGAAAACATAGCTAATAAATGAACACAGCAAGTTTATAAAAAAGATAAACCACTTCATTCGTTCTATAGTTGGACATGTCAATCAATCAATCATATCCGGTATGTCCCAACGGTAGCAAAAGCATATAGTTGGACATGTATCATTATTAATTTCTCGGTCATGTATCTTTGGCTTGTCTATGATTCCTTGCCATACCAATAAAGAAAAAGGAGCTAATATTTCACCAAGGTGTAATAACTGACATCCTATGGTCTATGAAGCATAACCTTGGAAGGGGCTGGTAGTTGCTGATATAGTTAGAACCAGATCCATAAAAAGGCTTGATCATATGTGCAATGGTTGGTGCAATGGTTGGTGCAATGTAATCCATGTCATGAGTTGACGCAAATCCATTATCATTCACTTCTTTACATATCCATATTCCAACATAGGGGAAAACACACACACACATACAAATAAACTCATTGAGGCGCCTTTTTGAAGGGTCAAGGTGATTGAGTGGGTCCTTCACTACAGGTCTACAAGTCTAATAATGAGTGGATGCCATTGGGGTTAGGAGCAATATATATTTTTCCTGTAAATAAACAAAAGGCTCCATGGATGGAATTGCCTGCAACTCATGAATTACCTTCATGACTGAGATGGTCAGTGACAAAGAGGACGCTGAGGAGGAAAAGACCAACTGATGCGAGAGTGTTTTCTAGCCTGTGATGTGTCTTGGATGCACAATGCAAAATATGCTATTTATATTTTGGGAAAATCACCTTTTGCCTCCTGTGCTATGGCCATTCGGTCGATCGCCCCCCTGATGTTTAAAATCACATACATAACCTCTGCATTTGGACTAATGAGAAAATGGCATTTTTGTGAACTTTTGTCGTCGGAATTGCTGCACACGCGCCCATTAAGTGGGTATTTTAGATTATAATTTAATCTTGCTTAATAATGGACAAATATACCCCTCCCTAACATCAGCTTCACTTTCCAATTGCCAAGCTTTTACCTCACTGGGTTCAATTTATGATTGCTTGTCTCAATAAACCTCCTTTCTCATCTCCTACCTCCAACCTCCATCTTCCAACCTCTATTTTCACCATCCCCTCCTCCGCCTCCCCTGCCGCCTCCGCCTCCGCCTCCCTCGCCTCCGCCACCAGAGGAAATAGTAGTTGCAAAACCATCCCCTCCAACTTATAAAATTTCAGCCATTCCTGCAAGACCTCTTCCTCCTACTTCTGTACAGTCTTTTACGATTGCATCTCTTCAGCAATATACAAATAGTTTTTCTCAACAAAACCTCATTGGAACGGGTACAATAATATAAAACAATTTGTATTTTTGAAGAGCAATTGACTATATTGTTCAAGTTGTGTTGGATTACAGGTTATATGCGGGCAATTTTAATGGTATTATGAAATTTGTTACCAATATAATTTTGCTGAAGATTCTCTGAATCATTAGATCTTGCACTGACTGATTTCGGTTTCAGCGTTCCAAAACTATGGCCATTTAAGGTCGTAGCTGGACCTGGAGATAAGCCGATGATTGTAGTCACCTACAAGGGCGAAGAGAAGCAGTTTGCTGCTGAAGAAATTTCATCAATGGTGTTAATCAAGATGAAGGAGATTGCAGAGGCTTATTTAGGTACAACGATAAAGAACGTTGTGGTCACTGTACCAACCTACTTCAATGACTCCCAACGTCAGGCAACCAAGGACGCCGGTGTTATTGCCGGCCTTAATGTAATGCGTATAACTAACGAACCTACTGCCACTGCCATTGCTTATGACCTTGACAAGAAGGCCAGCAGCAGTGGATTAAGAAGAGGTGACCTCATTGCAACATATAAACTATTGATCGCAACAACTACACCATTAAGCGAATTAATCAAACAACTTGAGGGGAAAAAATATTAAACATGAAGTATCAACAGCTTTACACAGACAAAGGTTCAAGGAAGAAAACGATAACAAGCAATTGAACAGAGTAGAGGTCATTTAGACATATTTTTTTAACGAATTAACTTAACACATATTTAAACCTAATTTTAGCTCAGAAAAAAGATGTTTTCTCAAGCATGTCTGCAGCAAAAGGTATCTGTGGCATGCACTGTGTCACTATGAAGTTGATGAAAGAGAGACTTAAGCGTGAAAGAGAAAATGAGGAGAGAAGAAACATTTTTGGGTATGGAGAGGAAAGAGAAAGTGGGGAAAGAGAAAAAAGAGAATTTAATGAGAGGGGCATTTGTGTCTTTACAGCAATTCCGGCGACAAAAATTTACAAAAATGCCATTTTCTCATCAGTCCAAAAGCACAGGGGGGTTATGTATGTAATTTTAAACATTAGGGGGCAATCGACCGAATGACCATAGCACAGGGGGCAAAAGGTGATTTTCCCTTATATTTTTATCAAAAAAATGAAAATAAAAGAAGGGAAACAGAAAATTGACTGTTATGTGTATCAGCACATTTGTGTAAAGAATTCAGACGCATAGCAGAATGGAAAGATCTATTGAATTCAGTTACCTTGTTATCATTCAAAATATCATTCATAGAAATGATCTTTTCAACATCTTCACCATCTCTCCGGATGCAGACCAATCCAAAGTCTCTGCATATTGATCTAACCTATAAAAATGAAGAAGTTCAAACATCATTATTAAATGCAAGAGCAGTTTACATGACTTGTATGGTTATTCACCGAATATCTATACACGTTAATTTTAACAGCTCAAGCTATCAAAGACAGAGTAACACTCTTTCGGATGATGTAGTACTATAGAACCTTGTGCTCAGTCAGTTGATATAAGATATGATATTACCTGGTCAGGAATCCAAACTCCAGGACTGCTGAATGATTGAAGCTGGTCAGAACCACATAACAGCATGACCTTAAGAGAACCTGCAACATCAAGAGCCTAAAGTTACAAATTCACCATCTTTCCTCTAAAAAATCAGGAAAATGCACTCTGATTCCAGCCCAGTAACAAAATAACTTTTACATACAGGTGACGCACTGAAACAACACATTTTTCACTCTCTAATCAGAATAGTTGGTAATCTCTAGGTTCTGTGTTTATATATGAATTCTGGTAAAAGAAGATAAACACAGCCAAATACAGTGGAAGATACTTGAGCTATTCTTGCAAGAAAAGAGAACAATATACAATGAGCAAGGAGTATTGTCTTTCTGCTAAACATGATGCATTGAAATCAAAATTCATTAGGTACTTTTTATGAATGCAAACTAAGTATGGGAAGTAAATTGCTTGGTTGTTCAACCATTTTGATAACCAGAGTCATTCTTGGATAAATAATTACTATGAGTTAGACTCCACTATGACTTTGCCAAGAGGGAAAAAGGCAAACCTTCAAAACTGAGTACGGGTAAACTCACCAGAGGGTACAAGCCCACCCTCACATAACAGAGACTTGATTCTTGATAAAACAGTGATGGTTCGTTGGTAAGCACTCTGATTTGCCTGTGAAATTAGATTGGACAGTAAGAGGGAAGTATAAAGGCGATCGAATTAACAGCTATGCTGCACCAAACAAGAAGAAATTTGGCAAAATCCATTAAAAGTGTAGTAACTTTAAACCACCAGCGAGTATTTAAACAAAATCTACGGATCACGTATGTCAGGGAAAGAAGAAAGCGACCTCCCATGAGTTAACCATCACAAAATCAGTGCTTCTGCAAATCAGCTTACACATTGAGAGACGATGTTCAGCAGATACAAGATCCTGCACAACAACCAATAGAAAAGTGGACATAAGAGCCGGGAGAAAAAAGGGGTTCGGATCTCCTCACCGCATCTCCCTCACCGCGTGCGTCACCGCGTGACACGTGGCCGCAGGGGTGGTGAGGCTGGATGAGGGTAAGGGGGGTGGTGAGTCACGTGGTGGGGAGCGCGGTTAGTCACTGCGCAGTGAGGTGATCCCATCCGAGAAAAAAGAGGTAGGCGGGTGAGTACTGAGCTATAACATTATGACTAACCTTACAAAGAAAACCGTAAAACTAAATCAAATCTGAGTCATAAGCCTACCACGAGATGAATTTCATACACGGGGGAGATGAAATTTCATACACTGGGAAGTTTTACGTTTTTGTCCTAAGAATTTCAATGGGGACAAAACATGGCACTAGAATATGGTTAGAATATGACATGAAAGTTTTGTGCTTCTATATTTTGAGCAAGATATGATTGCTATTGCCATCCCCAGACCATTTTTTTTTGTAATTAAATTTTCATATATAAAGCCAAAGCGGCAGATTTACAATGGTTCAATGGATTGGATTCCCAAGTGGAATCCTAGAATCCTAGACAAAATAGGAAAAATGTGGCTTACAATATGCACACTAGTCTAGTGCCAACCTTTAGCAAAAGGTGGTTAAAAATAACCAAACAGTAACTTTTATAAATTTGCCTAATTTGGCCCACACATGGAATTTAACTTCAAAAGAAAAAAGGCTTGGCACGCACATGTCCTATCCTCAGGGTTCGGATAAGCATACCAAGAGCTAATTAACAAGATTTCCGTTTTTCATACAAGTGAGTTGATTTATTTGTTCATCAAGAAAATAGATCAGAAGTTGAAATCATAAAGTAAAAGAATCTGCTGCTAAAAGAATTGGTCAAATTGGAAGAAAGCTAGCCTCTGAAAAAGACTTTCCAGGTGAAAAATCAAACGACATGCCCAAAGCTAAATGGACCAGGAACTAAGGAACGCTAATTACAATTTAGGTTTCAAGGACTGGAAGACCATTAAGTGCCTCACGGAAGACGACAAGGATGGAGACTGCATATATGCTATACCAAATTTTAAAAGAAAATTTTCATATAAAGTCAACTGGCAAATTTACAAAAGGTGTTGAAAAAATTGAATAGCTAATAGAGGTATGGACAGCAAGAGGTGGCTTACAACATTCCTCACAACTAATGTCAACCTTTGCAAAAGGTTGCCTGACTATGGCAGCATTGTCCAAGCTTAGTCCTAATATGAAGTAAGGAAACTATACAAAATGCCAAGTATGAGCAATGTAGTTGTCCCAGGAATAACAAAAGCAACTGATGACAGTTATGCCTACTAGCAGGACTCTTTCTTTTATGCTCTGATGTCGTCTGTAGGTCTTTGTCAGCGGTGTATAACCTATGGAACAAGGAAATCAAAGGAAACAAGGGAGCAAGACATTTGTCCCATAGCCGAGCGACCAATACGGGCGGTAAAGGGGGTGTCCCCCATCCGGGGGTGAAGGTGGGTGGGCTCCCCTTCCCATACAGTAACACAGGTAGAGGAGTA
>AP025064.1:228243-360714 GCA_036186865.1 Eustoma russellianum | reverse complement strand
GTACTAAATAACCATTACGGCTCAGTAGAGCTCCCCATTCTCAAGTTGTTCCTAAGTCAGCCAATAATGGCTAGTGACTAGGTCCCTACTAGCAGGACTCTTTCTTTTATGCTCTGATGCCGCCTGTAGGTCTTTGTCAGCGGTGTATAACCTATGGAACAAGGAAAACAGAGGAAACAAGGGAGCAAGACATCTGTCCCATAGCCGAGCGACCAATACGGGCGGTAAAGGGGGTGTCCCCCATCCTCATTTAAATTTTATTAGAGAACGAGATCTTTGTCAATTAATAGTGTGAAAGAAGATTAAGAAGTTTTATCTAGGTCCTAGACGTTCTTTGATCTTAAAATATTTTTGTAAATTTCATTATCCGTAATGATACTGATTCAAAATCGTTCAAATGGGGTTGAATCATTGCAGGTTAGACTTGATAGAGCAGAAGGAGAAATCCCAGCACAAAAACAAGTCAAAATGACCTGTGCACAGTAGAGAAAACTTTCATAGATGTTCCTATATTAAGTGACAATTCCCAGTTAAATTTGGAGAGCTCTCCAGGAGTCTACTGCATAGCAGATACACAACAAGACCTCCTTAATAACCGAGTCGTGATCCTTTGCGACATTGTTGTGGAGCCTACAGTTCCTTTCCTTCCATATATGGTAGAATACAGCATAAAAGCCAAAGTTGGTCTCATCCTTGTGGAACTTTGATTTTCAGGCAGGGTTGGTGTTGAGCCAATGTAAGGTATGATGTCAATCGCAGCTCCAACCAATGCATTTAAATTGCTTCATAATTTTGCTCCATATCGTGGATGAATAGGGGCAGTGAAAGAACAGTGTTCGTGATCTTCTCTAAAACTATAACATAAGAGACAGACATTGATTGAATCAAACCCCAGTCAAGGAGCTTACCTAGTGTATTCATTTTCTTCCAACATGCAAGCCAAACAATGATTGCATAGCATAGAAGAAAGTGATTATACTAGACTATTTTGCTCCATTCCATATATGGCAAAACTGTTTGAAGTGCATATGTAGCTTTTTTAACCAGAAAAGGAAGGATTTGGCTTCCAAAACCAATAATCAACTCCCTGTTTGACATGGATTGCATTGCAGGCTTGGTTGAATAGAGTCACCTAATGGTCCCAACCTCTTCCATATGGTAGCCTCCAAGAACCGTTTGAAGTGCATATGTAGCAAGACACTGGACACCTTTGCATTAACGCTAATGGACAATTTTCTCATAAGCTCTGAGTGATTAGTGCTACGGATACCTTAAAGGTCCCAAGGGTCAAACCAGAAGGAGGTATTTTCCTCATTCCCTAACACCTTCCTAATACAGTGTGTGAACTTATTCCTTACCTCCAGGAACTTTTTCGAAAGCCAAGAGTCTGATGCCTTAGACTTGATTTCCGATAGGATCTTACCCTTTAATATCATAGTGTAGACATACATGTTATAATCATTATTACTAAAAGAAGAGAGAAAACCTCGTTCATGTCTAGATTCCTTAAAACAGTCAATGCAACATATTTCACTCTTTATCTTTCTAATCTCCAGTGCATTATCCAAGGATGAAACTTTTAGATGCTGCACTTACTATATCATTCCTGAAAAAATGTCTGAGGTCTAACTGCCAACACAGTCTTCCTCTTGTTGCAAATACCTAGCTACATACCTTTTTCTTGTATGCGTCATTTACAGGTGACAAGTAACCTCCAATCACACAAAAACCTTCCAAGTTTAGCGCATCTCTAGCCAACTCTGAACATGAAAAAAAAACAAATCAGCAATAGCCAATATATATAAAGAAACTTTACATGATAAGAAAATCATTCTATACGCTCATAATTTTACCAAGATAAAAGAGGCGTTCACAGTGCACTATGCTCCTGCGTTTGCGCAGAGTCCGGAGAGGGGCCAGATCGCTTTGCGATCTGATGTACGCAGCCTTATCCTACACTTTGTACAAGAGACTGTTTCCGCGGCTTGAACCCGTGACCTCAATGTCACAAAGTAGCAACATTAACAGTTGCTCTAAGGCCCCCTCTTCTACCAAGATACATATATGATATTTCTGTGGACATGAATACTTGCAGTGAGAGAAGTATTAGCTAATAAAATCTCGTGCATTTCAACATTTCGCCTAAGGACAGACATAAGATTGCTCACCGAAACAGCGCATGTGCAGGATATGAGGAGGATTGAAGCTTCCGCTTAATACTAAAACGACATATTTATTCCTGAAGAAAAAATAACGATGAGAAAGACGGATAACGTGGAAAAAGTCAACTCCAACCATTAAAATATTCAGACCATATTGTCTCCCTGTTAAAATATGCTATATATGCAACAAATATAACATTGGAGAAGAGAACATGTAGAATCTTCGACATAATAACTAAAGGAGCTTTACTCAAACTTCTACCTTTTTCTAACACACACATATCTTAGAACTCGAGAAACCAAATGTATTCAAGATCAGATAGATCATTAGCCTATACAACTGTCATAGGGATCTAACCTTTCATTTGCAACCATAACATCTTTAGTGGAGTGCAGACACATTAGTTTATACGTACAAATATTGCTACTCTGCCTATAGAGTGAATATGAGGTGTTTTTCATCCACTCTCAATGTGCCAAACTCATGTTTGGTTATCTAAAGCTCATGTACAGTCACAAAACGACCTAGAATAGCATTTGTCATTTGCAGAGGGAAATTCCTTCGACAAAGTTAAAAAACAGGCACCTAAAATTTCCAATATCAATGATTTTGTTAGAGATATTCCGTCCTACCCGTAAAGTTAATATCGAAAAAGCATAATCGTTTTAGACCTCAACCACTTCGATCAGAGCTGTGCCTTAAGAGTAACTTTGTGGACGATAATGAAGATTTCTTAAGCCCAAAAGGATTATAAGCAGGATCCTCTGAATTCACAAGTATATAACACGTGACCACTTGACCAAATAAAAGAACATAGTCAACGTATATGAGTTAATGAGCGGCAAAGAATGACCAAAACTCACTTGTTTTCAAGACTCAGAAGCTCATTTGAATCAATCAACTCCAGGGACAGCTTGTCGAGCGGCAAATCCATACTACAGCATATAAAGAACCCAGTAAGCAGCTAAATTCAGAAAAGTATGCATGTAGTCTGACGATGTTGAAATGTTTAAGAACATATTGGAAACTGAACAAATATTATTTAGATTTAATTTGCATGTACAAAGGTTGCTCCTTATATAAAGAAACAAGAAAGTATGTCTAACGGCTAGAAGCTGTGCAAAGTGGCACTGATGAGACACTGTCTAACACGGCTAGAATGTAGCCAACGGCTAAATGATATCTAAGGCTATACAACTCTATTTTATTATACAAACATACTATATACCTGTATATATGTATTTATATGTGAAGTGTACAGTATGAAATGTGTATAAACTGTTTACAGTGTACGTGTGTATTCCTATGTATTTCTACACAACACCAGAAGAGCTTGAACCTACTAATCAGAGCCAATTCCAGCTCTAGCTGCCCAATCGTTAATTCAATCTCATCCATAGCAGCTAACATTATCAGCAATAAACAAAACAATCACGCGAAGAATCTAAGAAAGTTCAAACCTTAGGAGAAGAAATCAAGCAGTACCATCAACAAATCGTCTTCTCCCTTTGGGTTCTCGAATCTCGACCTTTTTCTAAAAAGCAGAAACTTGATTACGTTTCTGTTGATTGGAACAGTTGGGCTGATGATTACGTTTGCGAAGATGAAAACTTGAGGATTCTGGAAGATCGATTCCTGAAGGAAAAGAAGGTGAGGAAGAATAAATCATGGGAAACATCCCTGCAAAATACATGGAATCTTTAGGAGTGCCAAACAGAAATTCACCTGAAGCTTTAGCGCGAATTATTTTACTGCTGTTTTTCGGTTACAACTGACAACTAAAAGGGAAGAAGTCGACGGTATAAACGGCTGCTTTTCTCTCTCATCAAAAATTCTCTCCCTTCTTTCTAGAAACTAAAACAACCCAAACGGTAAAATCCCCCCTCCCCACTCCCCTCCCCCCTCAACCAAGTCGGAACGGAAAACCCCTCGCCGGCGGAGCTTGCTCCGGCCACCTGGCTGCCGCGGGAAGTGGAAATTTTCCGTCTGGGTATAAAATCGCACCGGATAATGCTCGATCTACTTTTCTTCATGTTGATCCAGGCTAAATCGGCTTAGACTTGTTTGTTCAAGTCGGATTTCAAGCCAGAAGACTCATATACTCTACTTTTTTCCAAGTGTGATAAATATAAAGGTAAGAAATGTTCGCTATTCCTCCGTCAACAATGGATACGAGCAAGCAAAAAATGGAGTTTTTCGATTGTCGGTAAGATAATAGGCAACGATGCGTCGTTCAGGAATGTAAAAATCTTCATAGAAGCAAGATAGCGTAGTAAGAGTATACTTGAAACACAAAAACATTTGAACTACCTTTTGTTTTCAGACTCCAGTCTAAAGATTCAAAACAAGAAATGCTGGACAAGTCTCTCATATCTTTTGGTGATAGAATTCTCTTCGTCTCGCCATGAGTACTTGAAAAGCCTATTGAAAAGCTAAAAGTAGACGCTCTATCAGTTTGGGTTCGTCTCCAAAGCTAAGGCTACCCTATTTCAACAATGACACGTTGAGAAGGACTGGTAACCTTATTGGAAAGCCCTTTTCATGGACAGAACCACTGCGACACAAACAAAGAGTTGCTTTTGTAATAATTTGTATTGAGGTTAATTTTGGTGGGAAATTCCCAAATCAGATCAAGTTCATCGACGAATATGGGAAGAATGTCTACTAAGACGTAACCTATGAATGGATGGCAATTTAGTGTACCAGATGTAAAGCATTCGGTCACTCTCGTGATATTAAAGAGAAGAAAGGAAATGTATTTGTGAGTGGAAACGACAATGACAACTGGATAACCCAAAGAAGAAACCACGAAGCAAAGGTAAGAAATGAACAAAGACAAAGGAAAGGGAAAGAGATCACGCTCAATAAAGTTGTTGATACAATGTCGGGTGCTGAAACATCTGCAGATGACGGAAACAATCTTTCACCCATGAATGTCTGGGACAGAAGACCAAGCAAACTAAACCAGCAACAAAGCAAAATTGAAAATGAAGCTCAACCATAACAGGTAAATTTGGAACAGATTCCAGATTCTCCTTCTAAGAAGGCAAACTATCCCCAAAGGCTCACTAAGACACATTCTCAGCAAATATACTCTCAAATTGATGTTGGAAAGATAAGTATCCCAAACACATTTAGTCCTTTAGCAGATATGGATGCTCAATTAGCTGTAGACAATCAAGATAATGTGAGCCTTCAACAATCTGAAAAACAAGGGCATAGTCAAAATGAAAATGAATTGCTCCAATCTTCTGATGCTAGCGAAAATTCCTCTGCTAAAAATATCACAGAAAAGGTCCACGAGAGCACTGCTCGGGATCAAAGGACTTCTTCAAGGCGAAGCTCCTCAATTATAAGCATAAGTTCAGGAGAGGAAATAGAGTCTAATTACTACGACTCTGATGAGGGGTAGATCAAAAGAACACAAGGTGAAAAAGACAAGTTCAAGTTATAGCTCAAAAATGTGGTGATTGTGGATACTCAAGAAGAACAGTTAACAAGAAAAGCAAATTAACAGGTATAGCAAAACTAGGAGGAGGGAAAAAGGAACCAGATAAAGATATCATGTCGGAACATCAGAAGAATACAATCCTTCATAAACCTAAAAAGAAGTGTACAACTATAACATGGAGAAAAGAATCAGCTTAATGATTTTCGTAGAGGTTAAAGTTACTTTGACAAGTTCAGCAGGCAGGTCTCCAAAATTTAGGTTGGTTGGGATCAAACACTTTGAAGGTCGGATATTACATTTCGAAGAGCAACGTATTACCTGAAAAAAAATGAAAACTAACCTTCCAAATAAAGAGGGGTTTCTGCAAAATGAAAACTAATCTTCCAAATAAAGAGGAGCTTCTACTCACTATGGTATACGGCCTAAATGAAGGCAGCAGCATAAGGGGGCACTATCATTATCACGAGAGATTTTAATATCACACTAAATACTCTGAAGAATATGGTAAGTACATTAATTACAAATCAATTACAATCAATCACCCCTAATTACCGTCAATCACCATTATGGACAAAATCACCTATACATGGAATCTTTAGTATATGGTATATTCTATCTATGGTAACCCGAATATTCTAACACTCCCCCTCAAGTTGAGTAGTGGGGTCTCCGATGCTCAACTTGGACAACACACTTAGAAAACTTCTTCCATCAACAGCCTTTGTAAGGATATCAGCCAATTGGTCTTCAGATCTTACATGCGGCAACTCAATAACTCCTTCTTCTAACTTTTCCTTTATAAAGTGTCGATCAACTTCCACATGTTTCGTCCTATCATGCTGTACCGGATTTTCAGAGATATTAATTGCCGCGCTATTATCACAATAAACCTTTGCAGACTCCTTTCCAGGAAAACCCAATTCGCGCATCAACTTCCTGAGCCACAATACCTCCATTACTCCTTTGGCTATTCCTCTAAATTCAGCTTCAGCACTCGACAATGCAACAACTTTTTGCTTCTTACTCCTCCACGTTACAAGATTTCCTCCACATAGTCCAAAGTACCCGGATGTGGATCGTCTATCGTTTGGATTGCCGGCCCAATCAGCATCAGTGAAGACTTCAATCTTTAAATGACCATTGTTTCTGAACAGAATGCCTCGTCTCGGAGAGCCCTTTAGGTATCGCATGATTCGGACAACTGCATCCATGTGTTGCTTTTGAGGTTTGTGCATAAACTGGCTTACTACTCCAACCGCGTAGGCTATGTCAGGTCGAGTATGAGCAAGATAGATTAACCTACCAACCAACCTTTGGTACTGGCCTTGGTATGCTGGATCCGCACCTTCAATATGTTGAAGTTTGTGGTTTATTGCTATAGGAGAGTCACAGGGTTTGCAGTCTCACATTCCAACTTCTGTCAATAGATCTAATACATATTTTCTTTGAGATATAAATATCCCCTGTTGCGACCGCATTACTTCTATTCCAAGAAAGTACTTAAGACCACCAAGGTCTTTCATTTCAAATTCTGTGAACAAGTTCTGACGAAGATTACTCATTTCCTCCTCATCATTCCCTGTGATAATTATGTCATCAACATAAATAATCAAGCACGTAATCAATGTACCTCTTCTTTTGATGAACAAGGTGTGGTCTGAATTACTCTGCTTATACCCATATTTCTTCATTACTATAGTGAACCTTCCAAACCACGCTCTTGGAGACTGTTTTAATCCATACAACGCTTTGTGTAACCTGCATACCTCGCCTTGTCTGAAGTTCTGACTGAAACCCGGTGGTGGATCCATATACACTTCATCCCTTAATTCTCCGTGAAGGAATGCATTCTTCACATCAAACTGTCATAGCGGCCATCCTTTATTTGCAGCGATTGAGAATAGTACTCGTATAGTGTCAATCTTTGCCACAGGTGAGAACGTCTCGGAGTAATCAATACCATAGGTCTGGGTATATCCTTTAGCAACAAGTCTCGCCTTATACCTTTCAATAGTTCCATCTGCCTTATACTTGATGGTGAATATCCATCGACAACCAACCGTCTTCTTTCCTGGTGGCAGAACACTCTTCTCCCACGTGTTGTTCAGGATTAATGCACTCATCTCAGTCTCCATTGCCTTCTTCCATTCTGACAAGTTCTGGGCTTCTTCAACATTTCTGGGAATTCTTTCTGAGCATAAAGTAGTCAGGAATGCTTGAGTATGTTCTGCGAGGTTTCTTCTTGACACCTCGACTGGATATCGTGTCTTTCGCGAACTTTTCTCTGGGGAGTATCTCCGAGGTGGTACTCCTCTATTCTCCCGTGGAGGTAAGATTCTGACCTGTGGACCCTCTACCTGTGGACCCTCTTCCTGTGGCTCAGCAGACAAGTTAGTATAATCATAGGGTAACTTAGGAGAATTAGATGAAACAGGTGAACTAGGAGTAAGAATCTGAGACTCAGGTTCCAGAACCTTTGTATTTACCTCAGGTGGGATATCCGCATTTGGACAAGCATTTGCTGGTACCGTGGTAGTGTCTTGTACTATGTGAAGGTCATTTAAATATTCACTGTGAGTATGACACCAGTCGGCGGTCTCTGGTATATTCTCCCCCTGAGACCGAGAGTGGTAATAGTAGTCGTGTTCAAGAAAGGTACAAGACATAGTGATATATAGTCGGTGAGTTTTAGGATTGAAACAGCGGTACCCTTTTTGGTGAGTAGCATACCCGACGAAGACACACTTTTCGGCACAGGGGTCAAGTTTGGTTCGGTTATTTTTGCTAATGTGAACAAACACAGTGCACCCGAATACTCGTGGTGGAAGGTTTAGGATTGACGGGATAGAGGTTTGAGTGGCGAGAACCTCTAATGGTGTTTTATGGTGGAGTACTGAACTGGGAAGACGGTTAGTGAGGTAGGTGGCCATGGCAACAGCTTCAGGCCAATAGCTCGAAGGAACCTGAGACTCAATGATCATGGCACGTGCCATTTCAAGGAGAGTACGATTTTTACGTTCCGCAACTCCATTTTGTTGTGGAGTGTTGGAACAAGTTGTCTGATACAATAACCCATTTGTGGTAAAGAATGATCGAAATTCAGATGACATATACTCACCCCCATTATCTGAGCGTAGAACTTTAACCTGGACATTGAACTGTGTTTTGATCATATTATAAAACTCGAGAAACTTAGAGTATACTTCTGACTTATGCTTTAAGAAATATACCCAAGTCATACGAGAGAAGTCATCAATAAATAGCACAAAATATCGAAAACCAGGGGTAGTGGGACATGGAGATGGACCCCAGACATCAGAATGTACTAAAGCAAACATTTGACTGACTCGAGTATTATTTGCTGAAAACGATGATTGAGTCTGCTTAGCTTGAATACAAGTTTCACACTGTAACTTAACAGAACGAGAAGTAAACAAATGTGGAAATAAGTGTTTGAGATAACCAAAAGATGGATGACCAAGCCAACGATGCCATAGCCACAGATTCTCTTGGGACGTTCCGGTGACCATATTAGATTGTCCCTGTTGCATCGTCTCTCCGACATAGTACAGGCCACCCCGTTCAGTACCATGACCAATGATTGTCCTCGTGCGCAGGTCCTGTAGAAGGCAGTGAGTGGGATATATCAGTACACGACAGTTTAATTCCCGGGTTATTTGGCTAACAGACAACAATTTTGATGATAGTGCAGGAACATACAAACATTTAGACAAGTTCATATTGGGGGTAATTTGGATACTACCTTCACTGGTTACTGGGATAATATCTCCATTGGCAGTGTAAACCTGTGTTTTTTGTGGATTTTTGAGTATGGTAAGGTCACGAACATCATGGGTCATGGTATCCGTAGCTCCACTATCAAGTATCCATGGAGTGTTACTTTGAACTGAGTATGCTTGGGAAATACATGCTTCGTTTGATGAATTTAAATATGCATATGAGGCTAGTTCAAATGTGGGGTTACTGGACTGGGGTCCTAATTCACCTGGTTCATTTAACTTTCCTTTATTAACCTTAGGATTATACTTACTTGTGGGGGCATAATTGGAAATGGGGTTAATAAAAGGGGGAGAAGGGTTATTTCCCTTCTCCACCCTAATACCTGCAGCCGCCTGCTTCTTTTCCCCATCCTCTGGATTTTCGCTGCTCTCAGCAGCCGTTGCAATTGCTGCTGTTCCTCCCGATGCGTGGCCTTTGCTCTTCCTTTCAGTCCACCATTCTGGAAATCCGATGATCTCAAAGCAGGATTCTTGAGAATGGCCCCGTCTTCCACAGTGGTTGCATCAGACTCCTTGATTGCGTGATGATGACGATGAGCGCATGGAGGTTGGTGGAGACTGCAGCTCGGTGGTGGTGTTGCTACGACCTTGAGGTGGCGTCCTTCCCCTTCCTCTGCCTCGGCTTGACTGTGTTCGTCCACCCCTGCTGGATACAGTTAGGCCGGCCCCCAATGATGCATCTTCAGTGACTGAGGGGGCCTTCTCTAGGTAAGAAAGCCGAATTTCTTCTCTTTTTATTTCTCCAAACGCTGCTTCAGCGGTGGGTAATGGATCCCTCTTTAGGAGATCCCGCTTGATGCCTTCAAACCTACTGTCCACGGCATCCATTAGTTGAAATAATCTGTGTTCCTGCACTTTTCGCTGATACACTTCGATGTCCCTAGCACATGTCATAGGGTTGGGGTCTCTTTCATCGATCCGCATCCAGATTCCCACTAATTTATCCCAGCAAGATTCTAAGGATCCTCCTCCCTGTCTGACTGCACTAGCCCGCTGGTGCAGTGTATATGTGTGGAGAGAATCTACACTGGACCCGTATGTTGTGGCTAGGCCATCCCACAGGGCTTTTGCTGTGGGATACCTACTTACATTTCCAATTAGATTTGATTCGATGTTCTGGATCAGCCACATGAACACCGTCTGATCCGCTTGTTTCCATTTGGCATAGTTGGCATCGTTTGGTTGGGGGGGGTGGAGGAACCCCTTTAATGTGGGCGCTCCTCCCCTTTCCACCGATGGCTGTGTCCATAAGATTGGCCCAAAGGAGATAATTATCTCCATTGAGTTTGATTCCGACATTCACATTGTCCGGAATCGACTGAGGTTGAAACTTTTGAAATAGTTCCATGAACTGTATGAATTCTGCAGAGAAAGAGGACAACTGAGGGCCACTTTGGCTGCTTTCGGCTCCTGGAGCGCTTTCGATTGCTTTACCACCGTCCATGGTGGTGCAGGTATGGTACTTTCGGTCTGGTTAATTTGCTGAGATTGGTATATGGACTGTGATGACACCGTTTCTGAGTCCGCAGGATTACTAATCCCGCTCTGATACCATGTTAACCATTGGACAATATTATGATGAAGAAACTATTCTTTTCATTCATACTTTGGACTGTTGCTACACGGTACATCTTATAGCTGCACATCTCTACTCTAGTATGGTAAGTACATTAATTACAAATCAATTACAATCAATCACCCCTAATTACCGTCAATCACCATTATGGACAAAATCACCTATACATGGAATCTTTAGTATATGGTATATTCTATCTATGGTAACCCGAATATTCTAACAAAGAAATCAGAGAAGAAAAAGATAGACAAGAATGTCATTTCCGAGTTCACGGAATGGATACAAGACATATTCCGAATTCACGGAATGGATACAAGACATGGATATGTTCAATATCCAACCAAGAGTTTTGAATACACATAGTCAAATAAACAGGATTCTGACAGAGTGAATATAAAAACTGATGACGCCTTCTGCAATGTGGAATGGAAAATGATATTTCCTTATTTCCAATTAGATTATGAAACATGAAGCATCTCATATAACTTTTTAGGTGTGTTATGAATGCATACTGAGAGGAATTTTGGCCCAAAAACTTTCAAATTGATGAAGGGTTAGATGAAGCATCTAAAGTTCAAGAATGTGCTATCTGAAAATTAGACAGTAGCTGTACAGGTAACGCCCTTGTCAGGTAAATAAAGAAACTAAAAAGTCTAAAAGAAATGGACTCTTGTCATCTCCTGACAGCCCCTGAATAGAAATGGACGCTTTTCTGTTAAATGTAATGCATTGATAACAACTTACCCCTCTAAGTAAGTTTACAATGACCACAAAACAGTAACAAGAACGACTTGAAATGTCCGAACTGCGATGTAATGGTGGAGACGCAGGACCATGTGCTATTTACGTGGTCGGTTGCTAAAAATGTTTGGACACTGATTTCAAATTGGCTGCACATCTAAGTGGTGTTTAATTCGTTGAATGACTTATTGACTTGGACATCAAAGCATGCAAGGAAGAGGAGTATGAGGTCTAAATGTCTTAAGGCATCTTTTGCGGCTACTATCTATAACTTGTGGCTTGCTAGAAACCGCAAGTGTTTTGAGGATCATAATACAAATGCTCAGGACATGGCACATAGAATTGTTACTCATATGTACAGATTGTTTCCAGTAAACGACACTTAGTGTAGGTCTTGGGTGCTTGTATGTTCTGCATCTTGGGTATGCCCAGTGGATTTGTAAAGATGTGATCCTATTTTGATCATGGTTAAATGAAATTTTTTACATTTTAACCAAAAGAAGTAGACTGAAAACATGTAGCTCAAAATTTGTGGAACAACTTATGATCACAATGTCAAATCCTCGCGAGAATGAATATAATTAGATGAATGTCTTTTTCCAGAAGTTGATGGGGTGGGAAAAAGGTATAAAATATTTCCATTTACGTATAACATATCAGACATTGATCGTGCCCTATATATATATATATATATATATATATATATATATATATATATATATATATATAATATTAAATTAAATGCTATAAAGCATATGCAATTTGACAGGATCACATAGACTTCTAACGACAAATTTCTGACCATTTTGGGTTGTTAGCATGAAGTTGATAACTACAAGAAAATGGAGGAATCATAATTCAGTTTACAAATGGGCCCTGCGGCCACCATTCACGCCACTGACTGAATCATGACATACAAATTTGACACCATTACTTCCTCCATCACGGTCTTTAAGTGGGCCGATCATATATGGATGAGTGTGACATGACCTCATTCAGTTTTACATCTTTTCCTGATTTATTTTTTATTCTGTCACGTGTCATCCGATAGATTTATGGGATGAGAAGATCCAACCTCCTTAAATGAAGTATGAGTTCAATTCTAGTGAAACAAAATTTTCACTTTAATAATGATATGTTTTTCACTAAATGCTGTTTCAACTTCCACAAGAAAAGAGGTTTCAACAAGCATTTCAAGTTGAGGGTTCCATTTTGCAATTCAAAGCTTCCAATATAATTTTATAATCCTGCTCTTGATCAAGGAAAATGTTTTTTCCCATGTTACAAAGGTAAACATTGTTTATGCATTAGAAAATGACCATAAAGAAAAAACTATGTGCTGTGTTGGAGAAAAAGTATCAGTATTAGCATGGTTGTGTTTACAAGTCTTACCCTGCTAAAATGTTATAGGCAATAATGTATATGGAACTATCTTTTCATTTATTTGTTTAATTTTGAGAGAGTAGACTAGTTGTTATATGCTGGGTATATTTGCACGAGTTATTTTTGCTGTGGTTTTCTCTAATAACTTCTTTTGTTCGATGGTTTTAAACTATTCATGATTAGATGAGACAAACACATAAAGAGGATACGCAGCAGGTTGGAGAGGGAGGAAGCATGTCTATGAAGTCAAGTGAAGTTTTTCAACAACGTTTTAGAGCATATGAATCGATTTTAAAGTTATTAAACGAGCAGGGGGACAGATGAACTAAAACGTTCAAGACATGCTAGAGGAGTTTCGCGCATTTATGGTCTTGCATGGCCTTACTTTCGACCTATATAGCTTGTAAATTTTGTTATTCTATATTTGGAGTCTTCTAGATGTCGGAACCGTGTAGGATTCGTCTTGATATGTAGAAATTGTTTGGAAGGGATTTTTCTTTTTGAAGAAACTAGGGTTTTGACTACATAACTAGCCGTCAGTATTTTGAGCATATCTTGTCCTATAGATATCGGATTGACATGATTCCAAATTCTATATAAAGCTAAGATCCATATCTACCACTTTCAAAACGTGCTCAATAATAGAATCGACTTCTAGAAAGTCAAGAAGCCATCAAAATCAGACAAGATTTTAGAATCCAAGATTGATTAGGAATCTTTTGTTTTCTTTTTGGCTAGCCTAAGTTTTTTCTATTTATATCCTAGTTTATGCATCATTTACATTCAGACTTGAATAATATATTTCATATTTTGGCCTAAGGCTATTTGCAAGTTTATACTTGATCATTTTATCGATGTTAGATTTTGCATCGACGTCTTGAGTTAACGTTGTGGGAAGAATTGAACCTTTCAAGTTGAAGACACGCTTAAGGGTAAAGGAATTCGTTCTTGGCCAATCTACAAGCTTCAATTTAAAGGATAACGCTCATAGCCAAGTAAAAAGCACATGGCATAAGGGGTGAAGTCAAACATGATAGAGAAATGGAAAAATGAAATTGGATGCTACATTTTAGCATCACTCTCTGGAATATTTATGATGTGTGTGTATGTTGATTCTTGAGGTCTCACACAATAACAACAACACATATCCAATATATATTGATAAGCCAAAAATATTCATCTGTTAGTCAACAAACAGTCAATGGCAAATCTAGGTTTGGAACGACCAACTCTTGCAGCTCGGCATAAATGCACCTCTGCTCGGTCATACTACACTTCAGCTCAGCAAGGTATTGCTTTACCAAAACATCCACTTCTTATTGGGATCAGCAAGCAATACATCTAGGGTTTCACCTCGATCCCGGGCTCCAACCTCGGCTTCTACCTAAAAGAGGCGTACTCTAAAAGCCTTCAGCCAGATCAGAGCAGGACTCCAGATCCATCTTTGCACCTTGGCAAACCCTTGCCAGGGGTCAAATGCAACTCAGCTTTATTGAGTGTCTAATCACCTGACAGATGTACAGTATAAAGAAGGGGTGCACATCAGACTTTTCAACCTACGCACGTCAAGGTCCCATCAGCAGACCTACTAGTCCCATCAACAGACCTACTAGTTCCATCAGCGGACCTATAATGACATAGCCTCTCTTCACAAGAAAACGTCCCCTCTGCCGTCAGAGGCAGAGGACGGAGGAGAACAATAAAAGCAAGACAGTGAACACAAAGAAAGGGACCTGAAAACATTTACTCCACTCCAAGAGCTAATTCACATAAATTTCTCTACTCAAAAATTGTGAGATCTTCTCAACTCTTCAAACATAATCATATCTCAGTGAGAATGACCCAAACTGACTTGAGCGTCGGAGGGTTTTACCCGGGGTCACACCCCCAGGACCTCTGATCTTTGTTTTCATGTGCAGGTCATTAAGGAAGTTCTACAGATCATCCAGTTCAGACAAGCTTAACGACGTTATTTTGAATCATCTTTGATCCTTGGTGAAGATCCAACTTCATCATATGCCAACAATATCAATCTTGAGGTCTCACACATGCATGATAAATGTTACACATCATACATATTACAAATTAGTTTTATAATTGAATCGTCAAATTGCCATGCTTGTGATCAGTCTTTGAGATTCCTATATAATTACAAGTTCATTTACTTTAATATTCAACAAATTATTACATTGACAAAATCTACTATGTCAGATTTTAAAATATTCATAAAACAAGTATTGTTGATCAATTATTAATTAATAAAATTTACAATATATTATACGATCAATTGTAATTATCAGTAGCCAAACTTAATACGTTTTTCTTAAATACCTTGTCTATTAATCAATACAAAACCTCTTACTTATTGAAATGAAAGGCAGAAAAAGAAAAGAAAAAAGAAAAGGAGATAAGCTGTAGGTAAAGGAAGTAGCGGTTGGGATCTGAGGAGGTAAAAAGTGAGGCAAAATATGAGGCCTCTAATCATACGCTGCCACGTGTACAAAAGTGGAAGAAGTTTAAAATTTGTTTGTTTTTAAAAAATAGTTACTTGTACACGTGGCAGCGCATGATTGGAGGCCTCATATTTTACCTTACTTTTTGCCTTCCCAGATCCCAACCCAGGAAGTAGTGGGGTTCCATGTAAAAGCTATCAGGATTGTCGGCCAATGTTTAGAAAGAGACAATATTAATAGACTTCAGTGGTAGACTGACCGCATTGGCATTATAGCTCCATGTAAAAGTATTAGAAGAATGTTAATAGTTTAGATTCTAATCTATAATAATATAAACGTCGTTCTCGGTGTATTATACTTCTTCGTTTGTACAGAGTTCTGAGTCTGAGAGAGGCCATATCCTACGTAAGAGGTTGTTTCTGCGATTCGAACCTATGACTTCAATGTTACAAAACAACCACCTTACCAGTTGTTTCAAGTCCTGACTTCTCTATTTTATATTATCTAAAGCTTTTCAATAGTTCACATTATTTTAGAAGCTTGATTAACAACATAGTAAGGCCTAATGTTAAGGATTAATTTTTTTTCCTGGTGTGGGTTGCTAATAGTCAATATGTCCCAGTTTTGAGGCTTTGGAAAAGTTGAAAAGAGTTGGACTTCCATCCTGAAAATGCTTCCAATGCTTCTTTTCTACTGCCACTAACACAGTCATGGTGGCCTTGATGCGTATGTCCTTTTAAATATTTACGCATTTTCTGTCAATTTTTTTCCTTGTCAAATTTCCTCTTCCTCTTCCTCAACTCGTTTTCGTTCCCACCTGATGGGTTGCCACTAACATCCCCAATTCCGACCAAGAATTGTCGTTTTCCTGTTTGTTTGGTCAAATCTTGAACCCAAACCTCATTTGGCTCGTTCTATAAATGGGCTGTTTTTATCCTCCATTTCCCTGCTTTCTGAACAGTAATCTTCGAGCGAAGTTGAAAGGTCAGCTTTAAACTCTGAAAGGGGGGGGGGGGGGGGGGAAGAATTTTTCAACTGCCCTTTTAATTCTGCTGCATTAGTTCAGGTAGTTGGGTTTTTCTGCTTGTAATTTTGTTGATTCAAGATAAAAGGGCTTTCTTTGCTAGTTCTAATGGAACAAAATAAATCTTTTTCCTGAGAGTTGGGTCAGATGATTTTTGTGGTCTGTTTCAGTCAATAACTATGATCCCTCTCTTTCTCTCTCTCTCTCCTCCCCCCCCCCCCCCCCCCCCCAAAAGTGAAAGATAGCTATTTCTTTTTCTTAACTATCTTTAAGCAACTGAACTCCATGTCTACTTGTTTAAGAATATTCTTTGTACGAGGAAGCAACAAGATTTGGTGCCATTTTCAAGGTTTAGACAAGAGTTCGCTTTTATAAGTTCTTTTTATTTCCCTTCTTTTGCAGAACTGCAAAGAGATTCTGTCTGTGCCCTTCCTTGCAAAATGTAATCTTCAATAGAACAGAAAAGTTAGGAAGCTGGATATTTTGCTCTTGTTTTTTTTTTCCTTCTAAAAGGGACATTGAGTTTGTTCATTGAATACATATTCTTTTATGTTTGTTAAGCTTTTCAAATAGAATTCTTTAGTGTAGCTATAACCTTATGGAGTGTTGGTATTTTGCAGGTTAGACATTATTTAACTGCTGCTTAATTGTGAATGGAGGCTATAAGTTCAACTGCCCCGGTGTCGCTGCCTCCAGAAGCAGACAACTGTGATGAGGTCTACGTGAATCAAAGCATCTTATTCTCTGATAGTTTGAAGGTATTATACTTGTCCCCTCCGTTTATGGTCGCTTCTTTACTGAGCATTATATATATATTTTTTGTTTTTCAGGATTTAAAGGATTTGAGAAAACAGTTATATTCGGCAGCTGAATATTTTGAGCTATCGTATACAAATGATGACCAAAAGGATATGTGAGCATTCAAATTTTGTAGGCCTTTTGCCTATGTCCTTTGATTGAGATCCATGGTATTGTTGCCTGACATTATGAAACACTATGCATTTGCAGGGTGGTGAAAACCTTGAAGGAATACGCTGTTAAAGCATTTATAAATACAGTGGATCATTTGGGCTCTGTGTCATACAAAGTCAATGACCTGCTGGATGAGAAGGTTGATGAAGTTTCTGGGACTGAGCTACGGGTATCTTGCATTGAGCAGGTTCTTTTTTTCCTCCCTTCTCTTTCTTATTGCAAGGTTAAATCTAACGAGGATTCATTCATTCAAATCTTTCAGCCGCATTACTAAGTCTACTCACGCCGTTCTTTAGAAAAGATTAATGTTGAGAGGACTCCAAACATGAATATCCTGCACGTGCATTTTCCAAAGAGGAAATGTTAGAAAAAGTTTGATACAAGTCTTCGGAAAAGAATGCCTACATATATGTGACTGAAAATACTGCAGATGTATATTATTTTAATTTTTGTAACTATTGTTGTTATCATTATTTTTTATTTTAGTGTTCTTATTACACCTTGTTTTCCTATGTCACATTAAATATCTAGTTCTGCAGTAGTAAAGTTACTTCTTGTTAGCTATAGTTCAATATTGCAGCCATGTGTGGCTAGCGTCAGAGGGCGGACCTTGAAGCAACTGGTAAGGTTGCTGCTTTGTGATATTGGGCTCACGTGTTCGAGCCACAGAAGCAGTCTCTTGCATAAAAAAGTGTAAGGTAAGGTTCCATACATTAGATCGCGAAATGATCCCGGCTCCTCCATGGACCATGCGTACACGTGGGAGCCTAATGCACTAGGATCGCCTTTTTTTTTTTGGCTAGCTTCAATCATGATTTGGAGACGTATGATGTTCACCTCACTGGTATAGTGACTAGTGGTCTATAGAGTGAAAGCAAGCCTTGTTGATTGTGGCAGGATATTGAGTTCTGAAGATGATAAGTGGTGGTTGTTGCATGATTGATTTTACATGTAGGCGGTCGTATCACATGTTTATATGCCCCCCCACCCCCCCCCCCCCCACCCCTCTTTTGTTTCTTCAAATAATGGTGTACTGTATATAATAATTCTTGTTTTTGCGGGTTGTCTTAGAGACTGAGGAGTTGCCAGGAGCATATTGGTCGCGAGGGCCTCTTGCAGCAGTCATTGGTGATAAATATCCCAAAATATCACAAAAGATATATCCTTCCAGGCAATTAACTGTTTTTATGTCCCTTCATTTTCTCCTCATGGGCTTTTCAGCCATATAAACGAAAACTATCAGATGTTAAGAGTGATAGTATTCTCATGCGTCAGAGTCTAAGACTTTTTCTCCCATTGATTAACTTTGATTCAGTTGGTGATACCATGAGCGTAGCCAATGGTGTCAACTCCACGTACCGAGGATGCAGCCTAGATGACGAAGACGACTGGCGTCAATTCAAGAGTTGTAAGAACTCAATAAATACTGTCTACTAATTCTTGGATAGTTTTCTCTGTCACTTGTCACTTTGAGAACCTTTTGCATTTCAAATTTGATGTTCATAGCTGTTCGAGCAACAGTTGGAGGAACCCCACCATCCACAGTTGGGTAAGCCTCTGCGAGTTCCCTTGAGCTTGATAAAATGTTTAGTACAGACCCTTTTCTCAAGCAAAGTACTTTTGCAGGAAACAATATTCTCCATCTCCTTCTCCAAGACTTGCTCAGCAAAATGGAAGTTATCCATTCGCTGTTGCCACGCACAAAAAAGAATCAGGTTTGTCCCTGAAAGCTTCCATGTTTGTTCCTTTGCCATCTTTTTCATGTGATCAAATATGTAACGACTATATTCCCCCCCCCCCCCTCCCTCTCTCTCTCTCTCTCTCTCTCTCTCTCTCTCTCTCTCTCTCTCTTATGGATGGATATATTTTATCAGAAAAGCAAACAGTTACACCTCGTCGATTTCCTCTCTTGCGGTCTGGATCTCTCACTAGTCGTTCATCTACACCAAAAAAATCACGGTCAACAACTCCTAACCCAAGTCGACCGTTTACTCGTAATTTTTCTTCCGTTGAGAAACAGGTGAGAAAGGATTCACTTTGACAGCTACGAAGTTCTATGTCTGCTACTGTTAGAACTTCCACATTTCTTGTAGCTTTCATGAATAGGCATCCAGACAAGTTATGAGTTATCTTGATCTTTGAACATAATGTCATTCCTTTCTATAGCAGAAGCCTTTGGAGGATCAAAAGTCAGCTTCCGTGCGGTTCAATGCAGAAAGAACTCATCCGAAAGATACTGAGCGCAATCATCCCAGCAAAGGTAAACGGCTTCTCCAGGCATTGCTTAGTCGGCGGAAGTCAAAGCAAGACGACATGCTATACACTTACTTGGATGAATATTAAATGTATATATATCCAAGGAAAAGATTAGGAGAGGGGACCTGTAGAATCTCCAGAAGTTTTCCTTTTTCTCATATTGGTTTTCTTTTTCCCCTCATTGGCTTTACAGAATCTGCTGGATAGATTTATGATATATATATCATTTATCATTTTCATGATTGTTGGGCACTTGAGGCCTTCTATGTTTCATATGTAAAGGCAAGTAATGTAGTTCCTCTGGTTACATTGGTGTCTTCTATTACCACCACTTTTCTTTCTATAGTATACAAATACTCAAATGTTTATATTTGCAAACACAGATAAAGCAGCTTCTTCCTTTGCGTTCTCTTTTTGTGAGGCTTTGGAATTCGTTCTATAATAGTGATCGCTTGGATATTTTGGTTCGCAAAATTGTAGACGAAAGACTCGTATATGAAATAGTTGTGTTGGCCTTCGTTTCTTTGACCAAACCCAGCAACCCCTTTAAAGCCGTCAATCCTGTTACATTAACCATTTTACACAAACCTCAGAGCTGAGGCTTTCATCATCCGTCGATATACACTGGTCAGTGCGTACCAGTTCAAGTCTTGTATATCTTCGTAGGTGGGAAACAAGAGGTTTCTATTACAACTCTATTACAAAGAGAATGTGACAGATGATCTTTTTTCTAACCAAGAGCATATAGTACAAAGTAGTGCGCTAGGTTACCCCTTTAAATCCATTAATCCCGTCACATTAACCATTTTCACACACAAACCTCGGAGGTGACATTTTCTATTAGAGGAGCGTTTTCGGTACACTAAGCTTCCGTGTTTTGCGCAGGGTCCGAGAAAAGACTTCACGATCTGATGTATACAATCTTACCATACATTTAGTGCAAGAGACTTTTCGCGGCTCAAACACATGACCTCAAGGTCCAAAACAGCAACCTTATCAGTTGCTCCAAGACCCGCCCTCCACATTTTCGGTTAAAAACCTTGCACATATGCTGATTGGATAGAAGATGAGATAAGAGACTATTTTCTAACCTAGCACATATACTACAAGGCGTACGATAGGTTACCCCATTAGGATGGTCCGAAATAGCAAATCAAGTTTTTTATGTGGGTCAACTTAGGACCCCTTTTTTTGTTACAAATCTTCGAACTTTTGATCTATGGTAAAAAGGATCGACAATAAGGAGAGCTGCAAATGGATATAAATAAATAAGATTTTGGTGTACAAGAATTATATATTTGTACACATGACAGTCTGAAGAAGGCCTCTAGCCTTGCCCTACCTCATACTCTCTGGGTACGAATTATAAACAGACTTGTTATCCTGCCTGTAGAAGGCTTGGACGAGGGCCATATACAAGCAGGCAATTTCACCTGCTTCACACAATCAGAAATCTCAAGTATTCTAATCCTACAATCAGAAAACTCGATGAATCCTAATACTGCGAAATCAGTGTCCCCAGAATATGTTGCTTGAAGCAAGAACCACCATAATCATGAGAAAGGACAGAGTACAGACCATTGTTTCTCCTCACTGAAAATAGGAACCCTTTTTATGGGCCTCACGTGCCGCGAGAGATGATTCAACCTGTGCGTTTTTCTTAAACCCCTCGTTTACTCTGGTGCACACATTTGCCAGCTTTCCATCTGCTTCTCTTCACACTTTCATCCTATAGCTGTGGTCATATGTGCACTGAAGAAAGATGAATGTCGGGGGTATAAGAAAGAAATCAGGCTTAAACATAGATCAGCACAACTGACACTAACTGGAATATTTGGAATAGAATTGAGCTTGTAGTTATATGTACCTAGAATATTGCTCGAACTGAATGAGCCAACACCAGTTGATTAATCTTGGGCACAACTGCCATTGAGTCCCTCCAAAGAGGAATGTGTAAACTTACCACAAGCATAAACAAACTAATATTTAACAGCTTCTTTGTATCTGCTTCTGAGCATAGATAGTCTTCTTTGCAAAGGTAACTTCTCGATCCTCATTCCCAATTTGTCCATGTAATGCACCATTTTATTGAGTGTTTCCACAACTTCCATGCTACCAACACCAAAAGCTACTTCTTTGATCTTCAAAAGCCTCTCCAGCAGTTCCAGTATCAGAGAGTCATCTCTCCCTAATCGGGATTGAATAGAGACCAAACAGTCAAGAGCCTCACCTGCAATGAAGCTTTATTTCAGAGCAAGAACAAAACAGCTGGAAAAAGCTTGGTTAAAAATAATATCACAACCATATTCGTAAAAGGCCAGCAGAGAGCACCAATTAGTTCCCAATTTCATTTTCCAAACAAATCAATACACTCGAAGGCTCGAGTAAGATGCAAACGACTGCTATAACAAAGGCGCTTTAAACAAAATATAGCAACTGAGAAGAGCAAAATGTGGTTGATTCAAACTCTCACTGTAACGGAATGCTTGGCTCATGAATAGTACACGATGAATTATCTAACTCATATCGTTTCTGTTTGTTGGCTGATTCACATGGAACAATAATCGCATTCAGCAAATAATCTCACACATGTAGGATTAAGTAATCATAAAACATTGTAACAAGCATACCAACAAGCGGAGATTCTCTTCCAAATGCTTTTTCGCGCCTATTTAAAACCTCCAAAGCTAACTCTTCAGCTTCTACATCCCGATTTAAACTGTACAAAGTAACTGCTAGATGCAACATGGGAAAAGAGATGGACTGATCATCAGCAGGTAAGCTCCGATGCAAAATCTGTAAACCAATTCTCAATAGGCGTTCAGCTTCAGCAAAATTCTTTGAGTTTGAATATGATGTTGCAAGATTCACAAGATGCGTGACACAGCTAGGGTTGTCTTTTCCATGGTAATTTTGACAGATGCACAAGCTTTCCTTTATAAGAGCTCTGCCTTCTTCAGCTCTGAAAAAAAGAAACAGATATCAAATCTTTTACCAATAACCAAAAAATTGAAATGAAAAAGAACCTCCAGATATCCAGTTGCTCGTTTGGCTTAAGCCTAAAAAGTACCTGATTTAAGATTTTTTTTTTTAAAAAAAAAAAGAGGGGGGGGGGGGGGGGCTTAAAACTACACATCCCTTCATTGTTTTACATAGTTAAATTGCCCCCCCCCCCCCCACCCATCAAAGTAGATCTAAATACAAGAACGACAGTGTTTCAGCCTTATTCAGCTACATGTATTTAATTTTGTGATAGCACCCTTAGGGAGCCATGCGCAGTTCGATGCCAGCATATAAATCTCTTTGAAGACAAAATAGTACTCCCTCTGTCCCAATAACATTATCCTCTTTGACTTTTCAACATGTGTAAATTACACGTGTTGAAAAGTCAAAAAGGACAATATTTTTGAGACCGGAAATATTTCTTTATTTTTACTTTGGATTGGGGGTGGGCTGAGGAGGTTATAGATGATATAAATCTTCATCAAGATTCACAAATGAAATTCTTGAACTTCTATGTCTAGTTTTTACCTTCCCACAACATGAAGTAGTTCCGCCAACTCTATCCTCATCTTTTCCATCACTTCATCTTCCATTGACATGAACTTTGAATCCTTAATTAGATGAAGTGCGTTCTTATATAGGTCAATAGCCTCGTTCACAAAACCTGATCCACACAAAGGGAATTAACATTTCAACACGGTATGTAATGAAGACTTGTATTTTACAACGGAAACTGATATCATCATCCCAAGAATATTTTATCATGTGAAGCATTGATGCTCAAGAATCTCTGTTAACAACAATACCAAAAACAACACCACACAAGCCTTTTGCACACTAGTTGGGGAGGCTATATGGATCAGCAGTTTCAACTGCCGTATGCTTGTCCTAGTTCCTCGTTATCTGACTCAAGCATTCACTTTCTAATTCATTTGAAATGAAAAAGAATCCCCAAGTAGAGATTTGAACAAAGCAGTAAGCTTCTGAATAAAAAGGACAACTTACCTTTAGCGCATTTCACATGTGCCAGGGAACACATAGCCATTCCCACTCTTCCGTCTTCTTCTCCATATAATTTCTTAAAAATGCTCAGAGTTCTAGTCATGCAAAGGGGAACACAAGAAAAAAGAGTCAGTAACCTCATTACGAACTATTAACATGTAAGATTATTAGGTGTACAAGACCGACCTATTAAAGACATCTTCAGCCTCGGTTGCTTTTCCTTCCTTCAATAGAAGATTGCCCAGTAAAACTAATGGTAACACTAACTCTTCATTTATCAGACCTCTGCTGCATTCTAAAATTTTGATAACTCGATGGTAACCCTCTATCGCCTTGCTGGCTTTTCCAATAGAAGCCAGAACTTTTGTCCTCCCTAGCAACGGCGTTATGAGAACCACACTACTATCCCCTGCACCGCCCAAACAATGGATATACATCTGCTTTTAGTCTCAGAAATTAGTAGACCATAATCTTTCAGCATGAGGTGGCAATTGAAGCTTAAAGGTTTTTAAAAGAAAATCTAATGGAGAACGTAAAAAGAATTACAAGAAAATGAAAGATCACTGCATCGTTTTTCAAGGAACTTTCACAGAGAAGCGTATCAAAACTTACCGTATCTTCTCTCGATAATACCAACGGCTCTATTGTACACATCTATGGCAGTTTCAAACTTTTGCAACTTCTCATACATATTTCCCATGTGAGTGAGTATTGAATCCAGAAGAGGCTCGTTGTCCTCCAAGCCATTGACAACCATGTTTAACTGGCAAGGGAAAAACTTTCAGGCTGAAAACAGTATATTGCACAATCTGCATTGGAAAATCCAAGGTCTAAAGAGAATACACGAAACAAGACATAATAAACGACTTGTGCAACACAAATGGATCCGTCCTCAGACATGTAATCCACAAACAATGAATACACGGGTTAGCAGTAAAAATAAATAATTGCTGAAACAACATCAAGATAGCATTTGAGGTTGGGAGTGTCCAAGGAACAATAGGGTCGTTCACTTCTTACAGAGGACTTGGAAGAGGAAGCGGAAGAGGAAGAGGTGGTTGGATACATCTCCTCAGAATTTTCTTTTCTGATAATACGTCTGGTTATTTTGTGTATCCACAAGTTCCATCACAATAAGCATTAAAAAAAATTTGATCCCCGCTATGGATGTTAGTTTCTCACAAGTGAACAAATAAAACTGAAGCCAAATTGACTAACCATGTCCAACAAGGGGCCAATAACCCTTGTATCCCCAAGAGCCATGTAACCCATGGCTACGACATCCAAAATAGCTGCTTCTTCTATGCCTTTGGCACCGCCACCCATTTGCTCTTTCACAGATTCATAATTAGCTTCGAGAAGTTCCGTGGCATCACTTTCTTTTCCTGATCTTATCAGAGCTTTGACTTCATGAAATAAGCTATCCAGCTCGTTTTGAAGTTCCTTCAGACTGCCAGACCAATTTGCAAGGCTCCATTAAAATTTTCCGACTTCCCAACAAAATGATTATCATGCTCAAAATGTGACACATCGTACAAGATGTTCCCAAGTGACTAAGCATGAAAACAAAACAACCGTGATTTAAAATTCTTCATGGATAACAAGAAAGGAAAAGAACATGTCAACACCTGAAGAAGAAAGACAAAAATAAAAGTTGATGTCTTAACGAAAAAACTTTATGTCTAACGATTGATTAATATTTTCTCTGGCCCAGGGACTTGAGCTCGAATCCTTTCCTCAATATTAGAGAGAGAAAAAAAGGAAAAGCTGCTGTCTTTGAGATTGAATCTTACTAGGATACGAACAGAGAGTTTACTAAAGCAGTATATTTAACAACTTCAAGTCCAGCTGTCTAATTCTCCTCGTAATCATGTCAGTAGTTCATCAGTTAACAGTCTGATCTGTGTAAGATATCCATGGCGATGTTTAATGCAATGATTCAGTTACCCCCCCCCCCCCCCCCCCACAAGAAAAAAACTAAGTTAAAAAGTTTTACGTCCCTAAACTTCAAATCCTTTCCTGGATCTTCATTCACAAGTTGAAAGAAATATTGAACAAACCCAGAAAAGAGCTACCTGTCTAATGGCCTAGAAAACCAGGACATAAGTAGAGTTAGCTTATGTTGCCCACTTCTATTATAGGAGAAGTAAGCTAATGTTCGTACCTTTGTACATTGCATGAGTCCAGAACACCAGAACTGTGATAATCGTCTGCGCCTCTACTGCCTACTTCTAGAGCACCAGTCATGGAGAACCGTCTTTCAAACCGACGACCGGAAGAGTTGGCGGCAACCATGGTCTTGCTTTGAAATTTGTATCCCTTGGCAGGGTAATGAGTTGGAATAGATAACATGGCAACTTGCATCCGTCCTGAACACGGACATAAGCAACCAGGATTTGTCCTGAAAATTATATCAAATCAAAAAAGCAGCCCACAATAATAAAGCATGCAACTTGACAGTAATAATATCTCTATTCATAAACAGGGATAGAGACAAATAAATACATGTAACATATGCATCAAACAGGGGCCAAACAAAACCCATGCACATGTAAACTAGCCACCATTTTGAACTAACGCATACATATCAGCTATTTAACAGATAATGTCCATGATCTTTTTTTTTTTCTTTTTCCTCTGGTGTATACTATATCATTTTTACATAATCTTCCAAGTGAATTACATCTCCACCCCCCTTACAAACAATATATTAAAGTGGAAGTTCAGACTACACATAAAAGCGACAGGCAAACCAGAAAGACAAAAAAAGACCTCAAGGATCAGCAGAGCACCCGGAATATGTCATGATATGATCAAAGAACCTCGTTAGTTCTCCAAAAGTCTTATAGTGCATAGGTTATAACGCACAATTCCAGCACCTAGTATAGCAGGCACAACGAAGAAGTTTCGGGTGCGAAGACAACCAAAAGAAGAAACACTGAAATCCAAAATTAGCTAAACATTTCGCTTAAAAGATCAGAAAGTATTCAAAATCAATAGGAGCAAATTCAAAACTAGATTCATCAGTTCCTTACTTGCAGAAGTTACTCATGGAAGAAGACGAAGAAGTGGAAGGAGGTAGGAGAAGCGCAGCCATTTGCAATTGCTCAACGCGCCTGCTTCTTCTGGAAACTCCCGGTTTATCCAGTTTGTTAAGACATTTCCGGAGACTTTTCCACGAGCCGGGTTGTTGGGCCTAGTCTTAACCTGTTTTAGTCCAATAGAATGGAGTGGTTTCAAACTTGTCTTACCCTTCTTGTACGAAATTTTTCAGTAGGGCCCAATAACAACTGTAAGAATACATTTTTTTGCCACAAAATTGCTCAGCGACCATGTTTCGAAATATATTTGCTCCCTACTATGATATTTTGTCACTTTGTCTGAAATATTTCTTTTCTCTTCTCATGCTTAAACTCGACATTTTTCATGCATAAAATAGACATAAAAAGGAAAAAGCAATAGACTTTCTCCGAAAGCTGATTTTCGGCAATCTAACTGTACATTTTCTGACCAAATATCGAATTTGGAACCAAAATTAACTGTACATTTTCTGACCAAATATCGAATTTGGAACCAAAATGATACAACGATAAGTATAATATAATAAAATTTCTATTTTGATAGCTAGATGATGAGACTAGTATAGTGATATACATGGGAAAGAATTGACTTTTTGATGTATATATTCTAGTATTTCAGTGTATATGATACCGTATCACGGTGTACAAAATACTCAAATTTCCAATAGTAGTAAATCCAAATTGAATTTTGTTTGAAATCGAAACTTGGATTTATTACACATCAGAATCACGGTATGTATACACAGTATCATGGTACAGTAGACATTGCATATATGATCTTATTAGATTGAATAGAGCATTGGACTAAGAGACGTATGATGTTATTAGATTGAATAGAGCACGGGTTTAAGATATCTTCACTCATACATGCATAGACGATCTGAGGCATGAAAATATATCTAATTGCCTACAATAATTCAATCTAATTAAGGTTGTGAGCAATAGTGCCTTGTGTTTTAAATACGAAGCCGATCATTTGTCTCCATTTTTCCCAATTGTACCTTTGTGAGCCTAGTGTTATCATTTTGCTGTATTACTAATGTTATTTTAGTATATCTATTAAAAACACAAAACTTTAGGCAATATATAAGTAACTGTATCCAGGTGGCGTGTTCCTTTAAACGTCTTCCGTTTCATGGGAATTTACTCCCTTTTCAACTTTGCTCTGTCAATGTTTAAAACGTAAATGCCAAAGTTTAGAAGTTGATCTTACGACATTCATCTCTTTGATGCTCTTGAAACGCTTGCCAAAACCCAATGCCTCGGGGAAAAAAGGTATACAGACCCGGCTAATTAACAGTTGGTATCAACCCAGTTAAATACAAGATTCAATTCAGCCAGATGAGCCCAGCCGTAGTCAAGTTGGTTCATCCCAAAAGGTGTATGACATCTTGGCGATGAACGAAATTTCAGGCCTGCATCAACAAAACAAGCCTAAGAATAATCATGTCAATCCAAAGTTAGTGGTCTCGATTGAAGGTATCGCTTCGGCTCTGATGGCTGCCTCTACCATAGAAATAGTAAAAGCCAACCACATCTGGTCAGTCCGTAACACATCACATGGAATTCACGACATCTGCTCGGCTAAAATAACACTCACCAAACATGTTAGTCAACGTTACTTGACCTATTAAAGTCACTGGCCGCCTCTGATACACCTCAGCTACTCGAATCCAAGTACTGGGCTATTATCATTATGATCCATTTGGGTAGAGTCAAAGATGATCAACTAGGTCGTCTATCACCTCCGCCACTCGTTGTAGTTCTGCCTTGAATCAACCGCCTCGACTTCGTTGCGCAGCAACACTTCCAAGTCCTGAGGCGTTTTTGCTCTGCCCGGCTTACCAGGCACTTGCCAGCAAGCAATCTAGCCATGCAACATGGCGCCACCTGACGAACATGCATACGCAACATGCTAGTAGAGCAAGACACATGACACTACCCATAGCTCCTCTACATCCGTTGGCTGCGGAACTATGTAAAAGTGCACAAAGCTTACGACGAAAGGGGAGGTTGGATCCATTAAGCAAAAAATCACAGTCACATCATCCAAAATGAGACAAATTTCTCTAGTTTTTCAGCACGTAAAAATGGTGAAACCCAAAAGCTAGTTGAGTGTCGGAGGATTCTTCATAGAACAATAGCTCCAGAACATCTAATGTTGTTTAATTTACGCAGCCTTCTGAGAACGTTAATTCTAACAGCAAACTACGTCTCTGCAAAACATGAACAACGTTTTTCTGTTTCGGATCACCTCTGATTCAAGTGAAAATTTCACTTCGCCATACACATCGGAGGATCTACTTAAGCCGTGTCCAGATTTTCAAGTATTTGTACTTTTCTATATGTAGATAGTCTGCAACTTAGATACAAAAATTGTGTAGCATGAAAACGCGAGCATATGCCAAAAATCTAAAAACATGCTCTAGTGCTCACTCTGCGGTAACCTAAACTTCTGGCCTTCTGGGTCTGTGTAGAATACCTATTCATATTCCCTGAGCTAACTACATAAATAATTTGAGGGATCATAATTCATTTCGTCTGAATAAGCCAAACCGTCCCAAAAACTATGTAACCTAAGCTCAGGATTGAAATTGCAAGGAAGCTTCCCCGACTAGTAACAGGCATGCTTCATACCAGCGGTTCACGAGCTATCTTCTTCAGCTGAAATGTTTTGGATGAAAGAAAGATCACTTTATCATTTACGGCAGTCCGAAACAGCAGATTTGAAAAGATTAAGTAGAAGGCTTTTTTGGGTACATTAGCTTCAAGAAAGAAAGACTTACTGCTCAAAATAAATCCTTGAAGCAACCTCTGGGCCTTTTCTGCTTGCTCCGGCGTACCTGATATTCTGACAAACTTCTCTGCTGTCTCAGACCCCAATTCTAATAATACAACATGTGCTCCTGACAACTGTTCGTAGTTCAAGAACATCAACACCTTATGTCAGCAAACTTTTCCTGATAATGCAAACAAAACCAGATTCTAGAACCATACCCACCTCACTTATCAGCGTGAGCTTGTTTCTTGATTTCATTGCGAGTTTGGAGGCTGCATTTGGTGGTATGGCTACTTCTAAAATACTTCTAGTGACTAGTGGTACAGAGATCCTGGTGGCAGAGGATATGAAGCCTCAGAGCAGATAAAAAATCGCTGGCCAATGTAGAATATATATACATGAAAACAAGGATAGAAAGTCAAAAGCAGATGACTCCTCACCTATCCAATACGTCAAAGTTATCTGAATTTCCATTTTCACTTGTAGTCAACTGTTCATTCTCAGATGCACAAGATTCCTGCAATAAATAGCAGATTACTGAAAAATAAATAGTGCATGATTTTTTCCCCCGAAATGGAAGTCTTTGGGAAATTTCAGAAAGTGCAAAGTAGCAAAAGATAACATGCAACCTCAAAAAGAAATCAAAGGGAAACAGAAAGGAGAAATACTGACAGAAGCAGAATCCAGATCTTCAACTGCAGATATATTTAAATCAAATAAGTGGCACTGCAAAAGTTTTGGCTGGTGTTAGAAATATAAGATTTCAATTAGACAGAAATCCCGATGCCAACGGAAAGACTAAATTGACCGACAGATAATGCATGGACTGAAAAGTTTTTTCTTGGCAGTAGTATTTGCGTGCACCTTTGGAGGTTCATTAGGTCTAACATTAGGCGATTTCTCATGGCTTGAAGCTCTTGGCTCGATCCCCAAGTTCATTCTTGGAGACGGAGTCACGTTGCAGTCAATATCTTCTACTTTCACATTACTCCTCAAACCTCCAGGATCAGATGCTAAAGTTTGGGATATCTCCTCCTGAAAGAGGTCTTCATATATACAATTCCTCAGCCTGGAGGTCACCTCTATCAGGGCTTCACGGGCTGCTACAATGTCTCCTACTATCTACAGAATTATAACTCTGATTAGTAACATCAGAACAGAAGACAGTGTATCCTTTCATTACCATCTGGGTAGTCAAATTGTTCCCAAATGCAAAAGAGTTTCAGACAATAAAATGAAAGATAAAACAAATTATTGAAGACGCATACAATCATTAGCTACTTTTCTTATTTTTCTTTTTGGTACAACAGAAATATTTAAAACATGAAATGAACACTGAACGTTTTATCTATTTAATTATAAGCATGTCATTAAAATGTTTTGCTAAACAGGTAGAGAGCGACGTTCTGTGATATTGTGTAGAATTACACAATATGCTGGTACTACAAAACAATTTGCATATCAAGTCAAAAATCCTCTAAAACGATCGTATCTGCTTCATTCTGTTGTGATATCCGAGTGGAAGAAAAGGAATAAAGTTCTAAGCTCTTTACACCTGTAGAATCCCATCACACTCTGATGCACATACTGGAAGTTCTTCCCTAGGTAAAATCTGTACAGTTGCTCCAGTTATGTTCCTCATTTGCAATGACAATCCATCAATTCCCCCCAAGCGTCCTATTTCACCCGATTGTAACATTAACCGAGTGGTGTTAGTTTTTTTCTTCGCTGAGTCAAGTCCAAAGAGGCGACTTTGAATGTGTAGCAAAGCTTCTTGAGCAGGGAACAACTCGTCATCAGGACCCTACAGGAAGCAGAACAGCTAGACAACTTAAAAGACCTTGACATTTCCAAGCCTCATTATGTAATAAAAGAAAAAGAAATGATTGATTGCATAAAAGCACCTATAACTTCATGAATTTACCAAAAAATTCAGAGGAGCTCCAACATGGCTAGAGTGCTACTAACTTTGCTTCCATAGAAGTAAACATAACAATTTAAGGACCAATAGAGTCGGATAAGGGACACCTTAAACAAAAAGAGATGGGAAGGGAAACCTCATCAGATGAGAGGATGATGATCTGCTCATCTGAACCAGCTATTCTATCGGCAACCTTAACATTCACACCAATTTCACTCTGAAGCAACTTCATGATCCCGTCTGACTCTCCGACCACCGCATTGAGCTTCTCTACTGGGCATAGAATTTTAAAGACGAGTTCTAAACCCAAAGAACATTCTACATTTTCAGCGACAGGAACACTGCTAGATTCAATAACATAACCAGGAGACTTTGATGGACATTTATTGCTTCTGACAACTGTCAAACCTTCCACAAACCTTGGTTCATTAATAACACTATCCATAGACGTTGAGCTTCTTCGACTGCTTCTCCCAGATATAAGATTGTCATCGTAGGGTGAAAACCGCTCAGGCGAATAATGTCGCCCACGAAATTGATTTTGATCACGGTGCTGGCATTCCCTCAATCGCCGGGCGATCATTTCTAAAGCATCTCTCACAGAATCCACTTCACCAGCGACCTGTAAAAGAGGTCACTTTAGACCACATCACAGCAGCAGCAGCAAGAGCAAGCACACGAGTTGTAACCTTGCAACTTATCCGCATAGCTGCACATCAATGTCATATGGAAACAACATGACAGAAATGGCATTATATGATTCCTCATGGTTCTAGAAAGACCAACATATATATAAGTAAGATCCACAGGATTGCAAGTTCAGAGGACAGTTAGTAGGATCATTAACTTTGTGTAGATAATTCTTGTTAAAATCAAATGACCAAGAAATCATCTAGGGACTGTATCCATCTTCCTTCAACTGACAATTACAAGATTAAAGCTCCTGTCTTTGTTAACAATATAGAAAACAACGAAAAAAGTGCCATTATGACAATCATAGGAAGTATGTAATCAGATTTTTACTACTATAATCTACATAATTCAGTAAGCGGCAAGAGTTTAGTGTACATTGCAGCAATTCTTGCACATCCATATTTCACCGCAACAACCCATGAGTAGGCCATATCCACGATATCAACTCACTGCATCTTGCAACAAATTTATAGATTAAAGTTGTTAAAATATGATTCAGCTGCAAGAAAACTTTTAAAAATCAAAAATGTATTTGAGCGATTTCAAGATCTATGATCTATATGGGCATGCAGTCGCATAGCCAATATGCAAACTAGATCTCTAGTGTTATCACATTCATCAGCTTTATCAGCTTTTCCCTTTCTGCGCACAACACAAGTTCTGCATTCCAATGATTGCAGATGATATCTGCTTGGGATAGACCAAATCATTATTCACAAGCAAGGCAAGTATTCGACAAATCTGAAGCTTTTATTCCAAAATACAGTAGAACAAATCAGTTTCAAGAAAACCTGAACAATCTCTTCCGATGCTGCGACACACCTGGGCAATGTACGTTCACTGGTCAAAATCCTAATGTGAGCTTTGCTTGTTAGTCTCATTTGTTCAATTATATTCCCTCCTCTTCCCAGAAGACTCCCGACAAGCACATTCGGAACCACCAACCTCGTTACTACTCGATTAGACCCACCGTTATGACAATCATAACTGTACTTACTCCTATCTCCTCTTCTAGATTCGTAATAATCCTCGTGATTACTGTCATAACTCTCCAAAATCCGCTCGTGTACCAAAATCAACGCCTCCTGAGCTGGTGAAAACTCCGGCATGCGACCTTCCGGATTCCGCGTCCGAGTATCCGAAATATCAATGACATGCTCCTCGTCTCCGGAAACTAAATCATTCACATATACCCGAGCACCGGTGTGTTGTCTAATAGCTTTTATAATGCTACCAGCCTTTCCAAACACTCCTCCAGCTCTGGCATCATGGCAAAGGATCTTAAAGCTAGTGGTGACCGTCAAATCCGTACCAAGAGGTGGTTTCCGGTAGCCGGGGCAACGGTGATAATAATCATGATCCTCGCCGCGAAAATGGTGGCTAAAAAGTGAATGAGAATGAGAGCTATACCTTGTTCTACTCCTCAGCCGATTTTCGCCGACATAATCATCGTCGTAACTGTGGTTAAACCTCTTAGATCTAGATCTTTCCATAAGCGAACAATCTCTACTTCAAGTTCTGAAAATTCAAACGATTCCTCTTCGCTGAGTGGTGAAGTTTGTTGCTAAATTGCAGTGCGAAAAAGCTGGAAAACGATCATTGATTCCCAGTTGAAATGCGAAAGGTTGTGATCTACTGATCTTCAATTAATCCGGAGAGTAAATTTTTTTCTGTCTATTGATTTTCTTCTGACATTGCTGGGCGTAAATCTCTGCTTTTGGCAAGTGATGTGTCAGCGCCAACTTCGCTCCTACTAAACACCCAGGCGTAGGTGGAGAATCATATAATTAAATTTGATTTAGCCCCATGATTATTCTAATTGCATTCCTCGGACAAGCGAATATTGTTATATTAATTTTTTTTTTTTTCAAAAAGCCAAACATACCAATTCGGGCGAGGCCAAATAGCTTCGATCGAATTCGAGTTAGATTGGACCAGCTCACTGTATATATCTAATAAATAAAATATCGGCCCTGTTGCATTAGACTCGTACGTCTGTGCAGGATCTGGACTCGTACGTCTATGCATGATCTGGACAAAAGCCGGATCGGTTTTAGATCTCAACCTTACCTCAAAGGTATACATACATACATACATACATACATATATATATATACATACATATACATACATATACATATATATATATATATATATATATATATATATATAGCTGGTGTCCGACCATTTGAAATGCAATTTTTTGATTAGATAAATCCTTTTCTATTAAACGTAACCAAACTATATCACTATTGAACCACTTGTCAATGTCTAGTTATATTAGATAAATCCTTTTGATCAGCTCTTAAGTGAAAACATTTATAAACCGAGCGTCATGAATGCCAGGCTATTTAATCTTAAACAATTTCTTGGATAATTTGCAAACTTTTATTTAGTGATACGTGTCTACGATAATTTTGCATTCATCACACCATACGCATACATATATACACATACTCACATATACAATTACATATGTTGGAAAACTAGTATGAATATGGAAACCAAGTCAAAAAGATAAGTCGAGATGTGACGGATTGTCAGTCGTTAAAGCAATTTTGCTCCTACCAAAGAGCAAGATAGTCTTCAAGCAAATGATTACCATGATATAACGGCTATCTTCCTTTCATTTGATCTAAGAGAGGAATATTGAACTTGCTTGTTGAAGGAAATGATAGAGAAGATAGAAGAAGAAGAAGAAAAGTGCTGAGAGTTTCTTAGTTTTGCAAGAATGAAAATTGTATGTCTTGAAGATACCAAGATCTACTTTGTATAGGCCTTAGGGTGTGTTAGAAAGCCTTTTTCAAACATGTCTCAGCCTCTTTTCAACCTCCAATAGCAGTTAATTACCGTTCATAGGCGAAGGAAGATGAACCTTAGACCAAAAGATGCAATTCAAGCTGAACAGTTCTGTCCGTTGGCACATCGATCGATGTCACTTCGATCGATCGATGTGATCGATCGAAGTCGGGCAGAATGCTTCGGCCTTACATCGATCGATGTCATATAGATCGATTTATGTGATCGATTTATGTTAGGCCGAAAGCTTCCAGTATTGCAACACATGACATCGACCGATCAATGTATACATCGATCGATCGATGTCCCTTACATAGATCGATCGAAGTCCTCCAGAACACTCAACTTTATTCCAGCTTTCACTTGGTTTGATCCTGCCTAGACATGGATCGATCCAAGTAACCTTTTTCAAGCTTGAAGTGTTCTAAACATCATATCAATCTTCCAAACACCATCGCATAAGTTTTATATAAGTTTGGAGCACTTAGAAAGAGTACTTGAACGTACTTTTCCAACAATCCTCCACATGATCCAAACTTATACACAAACCTTTCAAAACGGTAATAAACTGACTTCTTCACTATCAAATGAATATAATGACACATAAAGGAGCAGTGACAAACATCTTGAACTGTTCGGTAGTACAATTTGAAGCTATATAAATGGAAACAGGGTGACAACCGTCTTGAACCACATATTTCACTACTGTTTATATGAACATACAAATGACATGCCATTATTTAACTTCATACAAGTTTGCGGTCTGGTGCATTAACGGCCCTGCACCCAATCCCAGAATTCATAAGCGCTCTATAGAGTTTTCCAAGCTCTCATAGGAAGCGGCCCCACTTCCTTACTTATATAGGTGATGTTCATCAAATGTGTACTGCAACACACCACCATTTATAATGGCTATGAATTATTCATTAAGAGAATTAGATCTCACCCTCAAACATGCAGTATGTACTATCTACATACATCAACATAGGAAGGGACAAAAACGATAGTACTTAAAAGAACACTTCTATGACGTGTTTTTACCACATTGAACTCCGTCTGTAAGATCTCTATTAATAGCGAGTTGGGTTCCTATCACAGAGAGTTCACATCCAACGGAACAAGTCCCATTCCTCTCGATGTTTTTAGAACCATTTTCCGGCTTAATCCTTTAGTCAAGGGATCTGCAAGGTTCAACTCGGTCGTTACGTACTCCAAGTTAACCACCCCCGAATTAATCAAGTCACGCACAATGTTGTGTCTCAAACGGATGTGCCGGCTCTTCCCATTGTATATTTTGTTTCTTGCTCGAGCGATCGTTGTCTGTGAATCACAATGAATAACACGGAAGGCATAGGCTTAGTCCACAAAGGAATATCAACAAGTAAATTCCTTAACCATTCCGCTTCTGAACAAGTAAGTTCTAAAGCAACAAATTCTGATTCCATTGTTGATTTAGCTTTACAAGTTTGTTTAGAAGATTTCCACGAAATAGCACCACCACCCAAAGTAAAGATATACCCACTAGTGGAGTTTATTTCATCATTATCTGTTACCCAATTAGCGTCACAATAACCTTCTAAAACAGCAGGACATCCAGTAGAATTAAGTCCTAGATCCATAGTTCTTTTTAGATATCTCAACAATCGTTTAAGAGCATCCCAATGCTCTTTACTAGGATTATGAGTATACCTTGTCAACCTATTTACAGAGTATGCAATATCTGGTCTAGTACAATTCATGAGGCATATGACACTAGCAATGTTCCTTGCATATTCATATTGAGAAACACCATCATCTTTATTCTTTTATAACCTTATAGATGCATCATACGGAATGCTAACAGGTTTTACATCAAAATGGTTGAATTTTTCTCAAAATCTTTTCAACATAATGAGATTGTGAAAGCATATACCCCCACATTCTCTGTCAACCTTAGACCAAGAATTAAATCTGTTTTCCCATGTCTTTCATTTCAAAAACAGAGGATAAAAATGATTTGGTATCATTTACAACTTCAATAGTTGTTCCAAAGATTAACAAATCATCCACATATAAGCAAATAATTACACCATCAAGATTTTCGAATTTGCTATAAATGCATCTATCACTTTCGTTTACAACATATCCATTAGTTAACATGGCATTGTCAAACTTCTTATGCCATTGATTAGGTGCTTGTTTTAAATCATATAAGGATTTCTTTAACCTACAGACCTTATGTTCTTGGCCTTTAGCTATCTTCCCTTCCATTTGTTTCATATAAATTTCTTCTTCTAAATCTCCATTTAAAAATGCTGTTTTAACATCCATTTGATGTACAACTAATTTATAAATGGAGGCTAACGCTACTAACACCCTAATAGACGTTATCATAGCAACCGATGAATATGTATCAAAGAAATTTATTCCTTGTTGTTGTGTAAAAACCTTAGCTACAAGCCTAGCCTTAAACTTATCAATTGTCCCATCCGCCTTTAGTTTCTTTCTAAAGACCCATTTGCAACTGATAGGTTTGCAACCCCTAGGCAAATCAATAAGTTCCCAAGTATTGTTGCTTAGGATTGATTATAATTTGCTATTGATTGCCTCCTTCCAGAACTTAGAATCTATGAATTTAATTTCTTCTTGATAAGTCTTCGGATCGTCTTCCAAAATAAAGACAGTATCAAAATCATCTTCGAATGATTTTTCTACTCTTTTCCATTTACTTCTCCTAGGTGAGGTATTATCATCATTCGATATTTTACTAGACTCACCTTTTTTATAGCCTGAACTAATCATTGACTCTTTTTTCATAGGAAAGATATGCTCAAAAAACTCAGCATTCTTAGATTCAATAATGGAATCATTGTCTAACGACAAGAAACTATATGCAGCACTATTTTGAGTATAACTTATGAAAACACAATCATTAGTTTTAGGACCTATCTTACTCCTTTTGAAATCCGGAATTCCAACCTTGGCTAAACATCCCCACACTTTGAAATAATTCAAGTTAGGTACGTAGACTTTCCAAAGTTCAAAAGAGTTTTATTGGTCTTCTTATGTGGAATTCTATTTAAGATATGACAAGCCGAAATAATTGCCTCTCCCCACATATTATTAGGCAAACCTGAACTAATAAGCATGGCATTCATCATATCCTTAAGACTTCTATTTTTCCTTTCAGCGACTCCGTTAGATAGAGGGGTATAAGGTGGTGTGAACTCATGTATAATTCCATTGTCTTAACAGAACATTTGTAAAGATAATACATTGTACTCACCACCTCTATCTGTCCTTAACATTTTGACCTTTCTATCCAGTTGATTTTCAACTTCATTCTTATGCCTAATGAACATGCTTTCAGATTCATCTTTATGAGCCAACAAGTAAACTCTAGAGTATCTAGAAAAGTTGTCAATAAAGGTGATATAGTACTTCTTACCACCTTTACTTGTATAACCTCTAAAGTCACTGAGATCACTATGTATAAGTTCTAACTTATCAGTTGTTCTTTCAATAGACTTAAATGATTTCTTATGATGTTTTACTTGTACAAAAAAAGCTCACACTTTCCAAAGTTATCTTCACATGCATAGGAAATCAAGTTAGTGAACTTTAATCTCTTTAATGCATCCTTATTAACATGTCCTAGTCTAGCATGCCAAATGTCAAGGGAATCAACAACGTAAGCAGAACTAGATGCGTTATTATTATTCATCATACATACATCATCCAAACCAAGTAAACCTCCCGAGTAGAATCCTTTCCCAACAAATTCCCCATTCCTAGAAAGTACAAGTTTGTCAGATTCAAGAACAAGTTTAATATTCGCCTTGTTCAGTAGTACTCCGAAGATCAAATTCCTATGCATTGCAGGAACGTGCAGCACATTGCTTAACTCCAGCTTTTTGCCTGAAGTCAACTTGAGAAGCACTTTTCATTTTCCAAGTACTTGGATACCATGTGTATCTTCCAAGAGGACTTGCTCGCCATCACCTATTTCTTGATAATCAAAAAATAGATCCTTGCTGGTAGCACTAATGTTTACCACCCATTTCGAAGCACCACTGACAAGGTTTACCTTAGACAAGATGACTGCAACGATTACTTCCTCATTTGCCTTTGAAGATTCTACTAGATGTGCCTGATTACTTGGTTGGCCTTTCCGTTGATTGCGCTTGGCTGCTCTGTGTCCAAGCTTTCCGCACACACAACAGGCTCCTGTCGTCTTCTTTTGTTCTTGTCCCTGCACGAAAGTCTTACCTTTGCCATTGTGTTGAAACTTTTGCCTTTTTGGCTTGTGCTCCACCACATTGGCGTGAGATTGCCCTTCATCATGTCTTTTGTCATCAAGTCTGTTCTTCTCTTCAATCCGGATATGCTTGATGACCCCATCCAAGGTTAACTTGGGATCGTCATGCTTCCCTCTCTTCTTGTACTTACTCCAAGAAGAAGGAAACTTTTTCAGCAAGGAAGCTGATTGAAATGTCTCATCAACTTTGATGCCTTCTTGCTCCATGTTGTCCACCAATTGTTGATATTGGTGGATTTGATCATTGATTGGTATGTGGTCAACCATTTGAAACTTCAGAAATTCACTGACCACATACTTTCTTTTGCTAACTCCTTCATAACCATATTTGTTCTGAAGTGCTGTTCAAATATCCTTTGCTGATGTAAACTTGACATAGATGTCAAACAATGAATTGGAGAGGCAGTGCATTATGTGTCCTCTACAAGTCGTGTTATCAGCCTCATATTTGATGCTTTCTGTTTCATCCGCTGGTTTGTCTCGCGTTAACACGTAAGAAACAGAAATCATCTCCAAAAAAAAAACACCTTGGCCGCCCAATGTTTGAAGAACTTGCCATTGAGTGGCTCCATTTTGGACATGCCAGGAACTGGCGCTTGTCTGGTTGCCATACTCTCAAAAAATTGCTTTAAGATTGTTGGAAAACTAGTATGAATATGGAAAACAAGTCAAAAAGATCAAGCCGAGACGTGACGGATTGTCACTGTCCTTAAAACAATTTTGCTCCTACCAAAGAGCAAGGTAGTCTTCAAGCAAATGCTTCCCATGGTATAACGGCTATCTTCATTTCATTTGCTCCAAGAGAGGAATATTGAACTTGCTTGTTGAAGGAAATGATAGAGAAGATAAAAGAAGAAGAAAAGTGCTGAGAGTTTCTTAGTTTTGCAAGAATGAAAATTGTATGTCTTGAAGATACCAAGATCTATTTTATATAGACCTTAGGGTGTGTTAGAAAGCCTTTTTGAAACATGTCTCAGCCTCTTTTCAACATCCAATAGCTGTTAATTACCGTTCATAGGCGAAGGGAGATGAACCTTGGACCAAAAGATGCAATTCAAGCTGAACAGTTCTGTTCGTTGGCACATTGATCGATCACATCGATCGATCGATCGATGTGATCAATCGAAGTCCGGCATAATGCTTCAGCCTTACATTGATCGATCACATCGATCGATCGATGTCACATAGATCGATCCATATGATCGATCTATGTTGGACCGAAAGCTTCCAGTATTGCAACACATGACATCGATCGATCGATGTCCCTTACATACATCGATCGAAGTCCTCCAGAACACTCAACTTTATTCCAGCTTTCACTTGGTTCGATACTGCCTAGACATGGATCGATCCAAGTAACCTTTTTCAAGCTTGAAGTGTTCTAAACATCATATCAATCTCCCAAACACCATCGCATAAGTTTTATATAAGTGTGGAGCACTTAGAAAGAGTACTTTAACGTACATTTCCAACAACATATATATATGTATATATTCTGAAGCTAATTTTTACACTTGCACACACGACTATAGATAGACATACATGCACACATGCATATATGTGTATATCTGTATCTCTATGTATGTATATATGTGCGCGTATATATATGCATATATGTGTAATGTCAAACTAGTTTTTATATATGCACGTACGTGTATAGACACATATATATATATATACACACATACATATACGGAGTACATCATAAGTCAGTTAATATGATAAAGGAAGCGAAAATGACAACTTCGTTATTTTAAAATATTTGTTATGCTAAAATGGTCAATATGTGAGTTGGATGGCGATTGGAATGCTGAAATAACACAAATGTAAAAATTGTGAATAAAAGTATACTTTCCTCATATGCGTTTTTTTTCCTTTTTAACTTAGCGCAAACACGGGAATTTAATATACCGAAAACGTTTTTTTGAAGACGGACCTTAAATCAATTGGTAATGTTGATGCTTTACACATGGAAAGTTCATTGGATGTCGGGCTATTTCTTTATTATGCATTAGGAATTCATGAAAAAAGTGTTACAAAATGCCGACATTCGTTGGCCTCAGTATTGCATTTGGATCCAGGAAACATGTTCTCGATTGATCATTTCCTATAAGAGAAAGACATGAAAAAGTAAGCTTAATTCATTTATGCCCCCCCCCCCCCCCCCCACGAAACCAATGAAAGAAGAAGCACCAGTGATTATCTGTTTCGTCGATGTAGAATGATGGAATGAAAGTGCAGTTTTACTCCTAAATCTGGTTTTGTCCGATAACACAAGTACTACGCCTAGTTTTACCTATTCGGATGATAGATTGCATCTAAAAAATTATCAAAAAGGTCTTATAGTATTTTTTTTATCATGTCTTTTTCCTAATTTGTTCTTATATTCTTTAGCAATTATTCGCCAGATAAATTAGTCATTTAATTATTGATTTTGACCAAACAAAACGAACAATTATTCTTATATAAATGTGTATATAATAATTGTAGATATGATGATATATAATAATTGCATAAACGTTAGTCAGCAAGTATTTGAGGAAGTATGAGATGATAAGCATTCGTTACTCATTAACTATAAGCTACTTGTTTAATGATATGCTAATCAATGAGCCAAAAGTGGGGAAATTAGGTGATCAACAATAGTGGTTTAATAATTACTAAATTGTAGGGCTATTAATATCAGACGATAACTCAAACACTCTTTTTATATGTTTGGTTTTGCGATTTTGGATGAAAATCAGATTGATCACGACTAGTCTATGGGTTGACCCATCTAGTATACCAAATTTAAAAGTGACGTTAAACCTAATAAAAAAAAAATTTACTTGCCAACTCTGACACGAACTCAATCCACCAAACTCGAAAGTGATATGTATATTCATTAAATCTGGCCTGACAAATTTACAGGCTCGTCAAACCCAACATGCCAAACCCATCAATCTAAAACTCGGGTCGGGGTAAACCTCTAACCAGCTATGTTAACCTAATATGTTTTTGTTTTGTTTGCTTTTTGAAACCTGCCAATACGAGCTGATTTGGTTGCCGCCCCTATTAAATAACTAATGCCTTTTTTCATGATAGTAACGTTATTCCTAGGGCTGCTAACGAGCTAGGCCAAGTAACAAGTAACGTGTCGGCTTAGCTCAACTCGTTTAATATATCGAACCCAAAGATTTGTTCGAGTTCAGCTCGATAATGTTATACCTCGTCTGGCTAAGTAAATAAATTCAATTAGATATTCAAACTTAGTTTGTTTAATTAGAATTAGCGAAAAAACTCAAAACGCACACAGAGTCTAATTTATTCCGCATGGGTGCATCAATCGAATTTAATTAATCTCGATATAGGGTCGATAAAATGTAGTTGTGAAAAGTTGAAGGACTAATCCAGCAAAATCGAAGTCTTCTTTCTTATTTTTTTCCTTTTTTTTTTTTGATAAGAAATCGAAGTATTTTTAGACATCAACTTGGTTTCGCCGGATATAAGTGGGGAAAATCTTTTGCAGCGACTTGGATTGCAAAACATAGAGAAAGAATAATTCAAGTTGCCCACAGGAAGTTTATCTCCTTGATTTAGCTTCAAACTGTCAATGGCTGATCCTTATTGGCCCTACGGCGACAATACACAGTTGGCTGCAGCGGCGGCGGCGGCGGCAGCATCGGTCGCTCCTCCAGTTGCGGCTGCTAAGCGTCCTCGCACCGACTTGGGTATCCAATTATCCTTCAAGCACTGTGCTTCGAACTATTTTTTATATCCCCCCTTATTTTCCCGATTCGTCCTGCTGAATTGAGAAAATGCTAGCGGAGCTGTGAATCGCATGTGGAATTTGCGTAGGATTCTTTTGTTAGCGTGTGAAATATCAGAGTACGAGGGATGAAAAATTTTATTTTTTTGTTGCGTAAGGAGGTTTGAATGGATCTAAAAGTAGCTTGCTTCATATGAGACTTATTCGCTCTTCTTTTCTGTTGGTTTACATAGACTGACTTATATCTTTTTTATTGCCTTGAAAGAAAATCTAAATTGTGTATTTGATCTCAAAGTTGTGTTTGTCATAACTTTTTGACTGGACGACTCGGGTGTGCTGGCAAGATAGCTTCATAATGGGGTTGGTTTGCTTTTTTGAGCCCGTGATGTGCTACTGTGTCATGGATCTTTCATTGAAGACTTTTTCTTTTTGATGATTTACAATGTTTTTTTCCCACAGTTACAGGTGTGCCTAGTGGGCCTGATCTGTCTAACTACCATCATCTTGAAGATGGAAGAGTTGGGCATCGGGTCATCCAGGACAATGATCCAATTGGAGCATCCTATGACAACTACTTGCGCACGGTAATACTTTCTTTTATGGATAAGGCCGACCCCACTTAGTGGGAATAATGCTTTGAGCGTTGTTGGATGAATTGCAATAAGGTGCTTTTGGTATTTGGATATTCATTTGTTTTGATTGCTGCAATTTCAACAGCAAATATCAGTTTATGGCCGAAATGAGTCTGCTAGACCATCAAATGGAGGGATGACTGGACATCATGTTGATGATCCACGTGCTGGAATTCAACAGGAAACGTCAGTTTATACTAGAAGTGAGTCTGCTAGACCATCAAATGGAGGGATGACTGGACATCCTGTTGATGATCCACGTGTTTTGGGCATTACTGGACATCCTGTTAATGACCCACGTATTATGGGCATTAGGGGACCTGACCCAGCTTTACTGAAAACCCAGGGCACGGGAGTTGTTGGTGGAAGATCCGAACTTCGGCTTCCACCAGATGCTTCTAGCACACTGTACGTGGAAGGCCTTTCAGCAAATTGCACTCGCAGAGAAGTAGCCCGTATCCTTCTGCAATCTGCATGTCACCTAGCTTATTATTTACTTCCATTTTGTGTTAAGGTCCTTAACTATGATTTGTAGATATATTTCGTCCTTTTGTTGGCTACAAGGAAGTGAGGCTTGTGAACAAAGGATCTAGACATGTAAGAATATTTAACATGTGTCGTCACTTTCTTGCATTTCAGTTCGGTTGTGAAATTACATTTTAGTGTGACTTCTTAGCTTATGTTGAATTTATGTTTCTGATATCCAGCCTGGAGGTGATCCTCTGGTTCTTTGTTTTGTCGACTTCATCAGTCCTGCACATGCAGCCACTGCCATGGATGCTCTAGAAGGTGAGGTTGATAGGTGTACTGTTCTAAACTGCAGCCTCTCTAGTCCAATTTTTCAAACTATCAGAGGAATATATAAATCTGAAAAATCTTCATGTTTCAAAATGTTGGCTTTGGTTGATGACTTGTCTTTCTGTCTGGGTGGAGTGTTGTAAAGGTTAAGATTCTATCAGTAGCTTGAATAAGTGTGGGTTCTTCTAGTTGCACTGAACTTGACAGATGGGGGCTTGCATTTCCCAGTCATCGTGATGACGTTCCTTTATATCTACTTAAACGTGAGGTCAATCTCATTGCAAGAGGCTGTCTGTTTTATCACTTCTTTGTAGAAATTTGGTTTACGTGAAGCTATTTTCTACTTGAAGCTTCCAAGGAAGTATATAGAGTGGCTATGTGACTGGGATTAAGTGTCTTTTTGTGGCATCTTTAAGCATTATTTCCTCACTTTATAAAATAGGTGGGGAGGGAGAGAGAGAGAGTGAAAGATGTGTGTTCTAATTGTCCAAGGACCGCTATTCCAGGAGTTGGTGCCACCTGCCCCTGACCTTGAATTTAGTTTAATATGCAGCTAAATTTGAAAGTTTTAGTTTTGGTTTCTTTCTTTCTTCTCCCCCCCCCCCCCCCCCTTTTTTTTTTTTAGACTGTGGATTAAGATCGTCGTAGCTCAGCTGCAGGTCTCCTCTCTATGGGTCTATTGCTTTCTAGGGTTGCTTTTCTCATGCATACATAGTGCTCTTATGGTCTTTTATTGACTGTTGTTTACCTTATCTGCTTAGCAAAGACCATGAGAGGTTTACTGGTTATTACAACACTCAAGTTTTTTTCTCACTTTGTGGTCATCTTAGATTGAATTTGTGGTCATCTTAGACCACCTTTTGCAAAAGGTTGGAAATACACTAGAAAACTCATTGTATGCCTCCTTTATCACCTGGCTTCAACTTCTATAGCTGTCTCCTATTTTGTAAATCCGCCTATTTGGCTTATATATAAAATTTAAATTACCAAAAAAAAAGTTTTTTTTCTCACTTTTTGGGATCGGCTATATCGATCTATCATTTTTTTTGCGCTTTTTTTAGGTTTATTGGTGTTTGTTCATATATTTCTTAAAGTTTGTAATGGCATAAAATCTCTTCTAAAACACGCATCCATGTCACTGTAAAATCAATTGCACCTCTAGCAGAAAGAACATTTTAATAATTTTCTATCCATCTGTACTATTCCGCTCCAAGTGATTATGTCTTGTACAAGTTAATGAGATGGCGTTGCGTGACATCGATGACATGAGCATTAGCGTCCGAGCACATTGCAAATTTATGACGCGTCTGTCGTTTGGCCTCCATGTGCGCTGACTGTGTATATTCCTTGGTTGTCTAAATGTTTCTCGAATGAGGGTAAATTAGCCAAAAACTAAAATTGCAGGTTACAAATTCGATGAAGATGAACGTGACTCTCTGCGTTTGAGGTTGCAATTTGCTCGTCATCCCGGTGCAAGATCAGGTGGTGGCCGTCGCGGAAAACGTTGAGTTACCTGGCAACATGTGATGCTGCTAAAACCATACGCTTGACCCTTTCTTTTACGGGCGTTAGTTCCACTGAGGCGAACCTAGGGATTTAGTAGGCACTATTTTATGTAGGATTCATCAATCCGGGGCGCTCAAATACCGTTATATACGATATGAAGTCCAGAGTTCCAAGAACTACGTCTTATCACAGAATGGATGTGCCCTCTTAGACCAGCATTCCTTGGACCAGCCTGAATTGCATGAGTTTCCGTCATTTTAGTGGCAGCTGCTAACTTCTTAAAGCAGTATTTTTCTTGCGAGAATATTTCGTAACAAAAACTGTAGCTTCCGCTTCCTAGTTGTTGTGTACATCTATTCGTGTGAACTGAGTGTATCACTTCGAGTTGCTTGCTTCCGAATCACCTGTCGTGTGCCTTTAAGTGCAATATGTTATATTCGAACTTGGTTGTTTCCAGGTTCTTGTGTTGATTAACTATTAGTTATGTCTGTCTTGGATTCCTTTAAAGCCCTTTCATTTATTTTCTTGATCCAGTCTGTCTTAATACTATCTCCAGATATGTGTACCTTTTCTGGGAAATTTTCCAGAAGCTAGAAATATATGATTCTTAGAAGTGCATTGGTCAAGATGGCAGGAGTCAGCACTTTCCTTGTCTCTTGGCCAAGTGGCCTAGTGCACATCCATCCCATTGACAATAAAACAATTATGAAAGGTGGAGATTTGTTACTTTTTATAATTTATCATTTTCCAATGGCGTGTTGTGTCAATTGATCCTGATGACGATTAGGATGTTTATGTTTTCCATTCTCATGTTGGGCTTTTTTTGCCTATGGACTTGGTGAATGGACGATGAAGAAGTAGAATATGCCCATAGTAAGAAACCTCTATGACTCTGTGTTTTGTGTTGGCATAGAATTGGTTTCGTCACTGGTTCCTCTGTGTAGTTGAATTTCTATTCATATGGATATCATTGGAAAAGTGGAATGCTGTTTTCCATGTATCTGCTCTTGCTGGTGAATATGCATTACCTTGGACTATAGGGTTCTGTGTTGGGACTTGTCAAGCATTTTATGGAACTCTGCATGTAGCCTTATGTATTCGTGCATGTTGCTTGAATTTATATTCATAATATGTAGCATGGTTGGCCGACCCCGCCTAGCGTAAATAAGGCTTCTCGTGGGATTCTAGCAAGTTGTAGAAGTATGAGGTTTTGCAGCAAGCAGCTGGCATGAATATGCATGCGTTCAATGCTTTTAGGTAGGATGTTGCTTGTATCCAACATATGTTATGGTTCATCATCCTTCACTGGGTTTTGCGTAAGCTAGAGTATTCTGGTGTTTTCTAAGCTGATAATTTTTGTGTGAATAAATGTTATTGACCATTCAACTGGCATACTGATAATAAAGGTAGAGCTTCATGGCTGATTGGGTGCCACTGGCTTAGGAGATCCTGTTCACTTTAAATAACTTGCGATCTAACCATAGTACATCTTTATGTTCTAGTAGAATATAGTCTCCAGGTAGCCAAGCTGAGAATACTATCTGCTCATCTTGTTTTGGCTTTTGATATTCGATGTATGTCTGATGCTCGTAGTCCTGATGTTTGATATCAAATGTGTTGCATCATAGTATTTCGCCATTATTTGTTTCATGCAGCTTCCTGGTCTGTTTTCTCTTCGATCTTTTTTTCTGGGTTGTGAGTAGAGGGGGGTGGCAGTAGGAGCAGTTGTGCTGTTTTTTTGGTAGTGGCTGGTCCGCTTTTATTAGCAATTATATCTTGTGGGAATGAATTTGGTGAAATATATTAGTGTTTATTTATGGGAAGTTCGAGGGGATGGAACATACACTGAAGTTGCCACCCTCTCTGCATAATAAGATGAACAAGAAGGTTTGTGGGCGAAGTTGATGCCATAGTAGAGTGGAAAAGGCAGTGTCCAAATGATCAAACTCTGATATGCATATCGAGATATAGGTATGTCAATTTAAGAGATGTTCAATTCACGCACCCATGAGCTCATTAGAGCAGATGGGCTATAGAAGATCCATGATTCAGTCGTGAGGATCCCGTTTCAAGCTTAAGAATGCCTGACACAGCTTCACTAATTTGAGGCCAGTGGCTACTCTGTGTTGCAACATTCCCTGTTTCCCATTTATTTGCAGGGCCAGTGGCTACTCTGTGTTGCAACATTCCCTGTTTCCCATTTATTTGCAGGGCCAGTGGCTACTCTGTGTTGCAACATTCCCTGTTTCCCATTTATTTGCACCTGTTTACTGCCTGACTGATAATAACACCTTTTTTTTCCCCCTCCCCCATCCAATCAATTTAACAGGGCAAATTTTCCTCTTTGTGCGCCTTAATATTATTGATTCCGTTTTTTCTGAAGAAAAAAACGGAAGTTGCTGACGGGTATAGGCAACACAGAATTTCATGTAAAAATTAGTTAACAATTGCTAGTTTCCTTTTAGGTCCCCCTGCCCCGATTGAATGAGACTAATGCCAATTAGGGGTTCTTAGATTCGTATTTGATTCGGGTTCGTTCGTTAATTTATTTAAATGAGCCAAATTCGAACACATGTTTGTGTTAGTTTACTAAAACAAGTCGTACTTTTTACAAACTGTTCGTCTCGTTTAAACATTTATAGTGTTATCAAGCCGAACTCGAACCAATTTTAAAACTCGTTACACTAAACTAAGTGAGCCAAACAATTTGTTTAACTAAATGAATTCGAATTCGTAAACTTATTATTCAGTTTGTTAACACAGAATTTATCTGGTATGGTATCATTTTGGGGGTGGGGGGATCAAGTAGTTTTTAATGTTTACTTTTTTATACGATTATTTTTTTCCGGTTTTCTTTTTGATCGGGTCCCCCAATAATATTCAAGCCCAGTTTTATAGCCATGTTTTCTTTATTTACCCCTAAAGTTTGTCAGGTTTTCGTAATGAATTTACTATGTTTAGTTATGAAATTATCTTTGTAAATTTGTATAAATAATGCTTTGATGGTAAAGAAGTAAAGTTTCAAAGGTTAAAAATAAAAATAAATATAGTTTTAATAAATAAACAAATTTCTAATTTTCAATTAGAAGAATGAGAAAGGACATTTATCTAAAGCCTAAATGTTTGGTTAGTTAAGGTTATTTGTATCACAACGGTCAAAGGTGAGACAGTCAGTTGGCGCCTTATCTTTTTCTTTGGCCAACAATAATAAGAAGTTGGAACTCCCTTATCCTTTTTCTTTGGCCGTAAATGCATTGACAATAGAAAGTATGAATTGAAAAGAAAAGAAGAAAATAACACTCAAGCTCATCAGGCCTCCCAGCAGCAGACAGTAGCCCTGCCAGTGCTCTCCAAATAGCTAGGAGAGCTCTCTAATGGCGGCCTTGTACAGGGGTCCTTCCCACCAGCTGCAGAAATTCGTGTTTAACCGCCTATGGTGTAATTACAGCTTCCCCAAATTCAAAGTTAATGTTAACTTGAAAAGTGGAGTTGGTGGAGGCAGCTGCTGCTCTGCAATTGCAATTGACGCGCCTTCTCTTGCACATGTTTCTATTATTAGATGGGGTTCTACCCAACAACAAGGTCCCCGCGAAGAGATGGAAGATGACCTTATTATTGTTCCCTCCGAGGATCCTGAATGTTTTTCTTTTGCTGCTGTTTTCGATGGCCATGCCGGGTTCTCTTCTGTCAAGTTCCTCAGGTTCTCCATGATGATACCAAATGCATTTCAGCTTTTATACATCTTTACCGCTGTTGTAGATTCTGCTCAAATAAAAGCCCATTGGAAATGAAAGATCCATATGTATGACTCCACCTAGTGAGAAAAAGGATTGGATGTTATTGTTGTATCGTTTATGCATGTGTCCCACGTTGGTTGAGCAGAGAAAAACTCATGTAGAGAAAAGTTCGACCTTATATAGATCCAGTATCAAATTTCAGCAAAAATGCCTGTTGCGGCTGCGGTAGTATAGTTAACTAAGTATAAAATGCTTCCCCCATGCATTTCATTTGGACTCACCAATCCTTCTCAAACATTAACATAAATGCATCGCCTTTAGTGACTTTACGCCTAAGATTAGTTTATGCTGTTGTCGTTTCTCCGTTTATAATGCTGCTAAAACTTGCCTTACGGACATTTGACAGCGCAATAATGGATGTGAATTCAATTTCAGATGGTTGTCTTCACTTTTACATCCTAGGACGTGGTGTTACGTCGCCACCATGTTGATGGGTTAATATTCTTGTTAGGTCCAACCTCGTCTTAACTTTTCTAGTCTTAATTTAGCTTGTTCAGAAAGTGAAATTCTAGATTGCCACTATAATTTAGGCTAATTTTTATGTCCACTGGTTTTCAATGTGGGTTAGGATACTGCAGCGCATATAATTGCAAAAGTGCCCATTGAACAACATATTCAAAAAAGGATAAATCTATTTCTAGATTTGAATTCTCTTGGTTCACTTGAGTATCTCTGGATGGGTAACTGTAACATCTTTGTCTTCAACAATTTACAAATGGAAAAGGACTAATAAGAGATTCCAGTTTTCTGCTGGCGCGTCAACCCTTGTCCTCTTACATACTTCATATATTGTCAACAGGAATGAGCTATACAGAGAATGTGTTGCAGCATTAGATGGGTTTCTAAAGAATGGGAAAGAGTTGGAAAGGATAAAAATCGCACTGCAAGAGGCTTTTCAAAGTACAGATCTGAAACTTTTGAATTGGTAAAGTAAATTCCTTGTGCTTTTTTACTGTCCAGTCACTAGATTATATTGGACATGTTAGGCATTCTCAATGTAGTTTCAAAATCCATGATTGTGATGAAGGTTTGGATGCTGTTTCATTTTGTAAAGGCTTGAGACAGGTGGAGAAGGTGTGGAATCTGGCTCAACAGCCACGGTCATTTTGATTCAGAATGACATTCTGTTCATCTCACATGTTGGTGACTCATCTGTGGTGAGTTGTTACTCATGGAAATGTTCAAATCAGATCTTGTAGTATGCATTTGAAGACATTGGCAAAGATTACGTGTTCTTTGTTCACCTTTATCCAGGTCTTATCACGAGGTGGAAAAGCAGATGTGTTGACCAACTCTCATCGACCATATGGCAGAAGCAAAGCTTGTCTACAAGAAATCAGGCGTATTAGAGAATCAGGTGGATGGGTGCGTCAATTCTATTACGTTTTCTGTTCATCCATCAATTGTGCGCTATTGAATGATTAGGCTATTTATCCGACATTTTTATCGAAGTCATAGTGGGTGTGTGAGGATGTGGCTGCCCTTTTCCTTTTTGTTTTCTTCCTTCTTTTTTCTTTGTTGCACAGTCCTTTTACTTCCAGATATATTAGTGGCAGCATGGGATGCATCTTCCAGTCTTAGAAAACACGAATATGATCTGGGATTTGAAATTAATGGACCAGCTCACCAATTTAATGTTCACATCTTTTATGCATTCCAAGCACGACCCATTTGCAACTGAGACATCAGATTAAATATGAAAAGTTTATTATAATAGTGATAACCTTGTATGTGGTATTATGCAGATTGTTAATGGACGAATCTGTGGTGATATTGCTGTGTCACGAGCTTTTGGTGACATGCGGTTCAAGACAAAGAAAGAGGAGTATGCTTGCTTTCATATATGTATTTGTTTCCGTGTAACTGCCTTACTTTCAATGTATTTCTCTGTATTTGTAAGATAATCTGCTGATAACTTCCTGCTCCTGTAAATATGAAGGATGTTGAAGAAAGGAGTTGAAGAAGGCAGGTGGTCTGAAAAATTTACATCTAGGTAGGCTAAATCACATGATATGGCAAATTCTCTTCTCTGCTGTCTTTTATTATGGAGTACTTATCAAGAGAATACCAAATTTTGTGGTTGGGTGTTTAGAATTTCTGGAGTTCCTAACAAGGGAAACTAAGCTAAGATAAGCTGTGTAGCATATGAAGATAACCTCGTTATGATGAATCATCTTTTGTTTTTTCTTCAGGGTCCAATTCAAAGGAGACTTGGTTTCAGTATGTCCTGATGTTTCCCATATTTTTCTCAGAAATGATGCAGAATTTATAATTTTAGCATCTGATGGGTTGTGGGATTACATGAACAGGTTTGATGCTTCAGAGAATATTTAGAGATTACTTGTAAAGTGTTCTGTTATTACTCGACCGTTGTGAAGTATGTGATACTAAATGCATGTTCATTTTAAATTTTCGTTGATCCCAGTTCAGATGTAGTTGATTTTGTTAGGAATCAACTTCGCGAACATGGAGATGCTCAGGTGAGCAATATGCCATTTCTCATTGTTGATCTTCAGAGGGTTCATGCATAATTTTTGTTTCTCTTGTCAGCAGATTGCCTGTGAAGCTCTTTGTCAGACGGCACTGGTAACAAATAACAACCGCGACCACTATTTCGCATCGTGCAGACTGCATTGTGAATTCTTTCATGTTTTTATGTTTTGATTTAAAGAAATGTCTACTCTTGTAGGACCGGGGATCACAAGACAACATCAGCATCATCGTTGCTGACTTAGGGTATGGGCTGATCTTCTATTATGTTCTTAATCCTATTTGAACAATCATGCTTTTTATGCTTAATTATTAATTTGTTTAGTTATAGTAGATTTATCATGCTAGGCTGGACAAACCATTAGAGCACTCATTGTGCTCTCAAGGTTATTCAAAATCCAGTTGGAACCGTGCCATATAAACTACTCTGTTGAAACTCTATCCTAGTACACCACATATAGAAATGGATTCGATGTTTTGGTTTTCATTTGACTTCTCTCTACACTCACTTCCTATACTATATTAAACTAGAAACCGATCTTATACACACATAGCAAGAACTGTATCCAACTGTCGTAGTGGCACTTTGAGAACCTAAACTGTCCGCTTTTGCCATGTATCTCAGATTATTTGCCTGTGAATGTCTTATGATATTTTCGATATGTACCAATCAATTGTGTAAGGAAAGTCATTAATTTAGGGATGATTGTAAATCAAAATAAATGTAAGGGATAAGGATGAATCAATCAGTGTAAATGTGATTGATTAGTGATTGATACTTTCCTAGTATAAGGATTTCATTGTGTCTATTTAAAGGTGTACGCATGAATGAATAAAATCATCAAGCAATTTGATCAATCTTGTTTAATAAATTGTACCTTCAGGAGTTTTCATTATTTGGGATAGTAAGGTAGAAAAGTTAAGGGGAGAAGGCACCTTTTTTCTACGTAGTAACGTCCTTTACTGAACTGAGAATGGAAGACGGTACGTAAAACTTAAGTCAAAAGTAATATATCATGTTAACTCCCATAGTCTAGGTTTCTTGCTAGGACTCAGGAGCACACTGCTGTCTCTAGTTCTTGGTTTGAATGAGTCTGAGAGTTGGCACCAATGCGGCAGAATGTCACAAAGCAATCAGTGTCTTTACTACTCATGGCCCAAAAAAAGACTTTAGTATGGTCACTCTTATTTTTTTCCAAAACCTTTGGCAAGATGGTATTTTTTTTTTGGCTTTTTATGTTTTTTCTTTGAAGGGAAGGGTATTCCACCACATAGGATCTCCTATTCTGTGTGTTGTTCCATGTGTATTGTATTCTCACCAAACTAATACGTGTGGCACGATAGAGTGAAGAGACAGTAGACGGTATACCATATGCAAATATGAGACTATGTGGGATTTCACTCTCATTGGCTACTTCAACTCCTGGTTTTCATTTCCAATGGAGTCAATGACACACTCTTCCTTAACTTTGGAATATGATGGAATAAAGCAAAATGATTCACTAAATTGAATGCGCTTCTTATATTGTGAAGTAGCAGTTGATCGACATAGCTTGACGCATTATTATGGGTCATGTTTCTAACACATGAGTATGATTACGTACATCCGGCCCCTCCTCCCCCATACCCTGCCATAGGCGGGAGCCTCTAAGGCAATGGGGTAATGTTGTTGTTGTTGTTGGCTACTTCAGCTCCTTATTCTGCATCACCTTTTATCTACAGGAAGACAGATTGGCAAAGCTTGCCACCCGAGAAGGAAAATGTTGTCTTTGAGCTGGGTCAAGCTGTAGCTACTTTGGGCATAGTATCATTTGGATTATGGATGTCTTATCAACTTCAGATGTGAATATATTCATATCTACCGTCTTGTAAATATTCTACGCCTATGCTGAATTCAAAATGGTCTTGATAATAGAAGCAGGATCTTTGTTGGATGAAGAAAACATAGGTAAATTGCACATATAGGGCAGAGATTTGGATTTACTTTAGACCGCTATCTTCAGTATCAGTGCTTCTTGGTCAATCATACACTACCAGGTTACGATCAGCTTGTATCATAACAAACTTGATCGCCTTAGACTGAAGGGATTTGGATTTATACACCGTCTCTCCTTGAAAGACAATTTAGTTTACTAACCCGCATCCTGAATCCGTCTAATGGATGCTTTGGTTTAAGAAAGACACATATAAACGACTACCAACAACAACATTTCCTCGTTGCATTAGAGGCTCTCGTCTACGGCAAGGTATGAAGGAGTCAGATGTACACAATTATACCCATATGCTCATTTGCAATTGCACTCCTCAATGTCCAACCACAAGAACTCAATATTAAGCCGTCTCGATGCATATGTCGGGGACAACTTACTACTGTTGTCAGACAATGGCAACAACCGAATATGCCCCAGATTCGACTTCGACAACCTTAGACACATAAGTTTACGGTGCACTAGACTTTCACATTTATAATGATCGGAAAGAGACTGGATCGCTCTACGATATGATGCCATCATCTCAAACGGAAATATCAAGACTAATTGCCAACTTGGCCCACTCAGCAGATTCTTTAGTCAAGTGATCACCCGATGACAAACACTCATTCAAAAAGGCCTTGCATGTAACAGATTGCTGAATCAAAGAACCTGCGTTGCTTCCTAATGTATCAGCCAGGTCACCAAGGACGCCGATAGCAGCTTTCATAACCACATCATCACTAGTAAGAAGCATCAAAAGTTAAGATATGCATAACAAAAACTATGAGATCAATGGAACTAACATAGATACGACTTACATGTCTTTTTCCCACGTACATGGCGTCTAGAAATTGCAAAATCTGAGAAGTCAAGGAATCATCAATTGCATTTTTTGAGAGCTTTTGAATAAATGCAATTGTTCATTCCTCTAGCACCTCAGATTTTGTAATTTCTGGACAGCGTGTACGTGGAAAAATGGATGTAAGTATATGTATGTGTGTGTATATATAATATACGTATGTATGTATGTGTATATATACAAAATATATATCAGATTATAATCGTCTAGAAATATATCATGCAAAAAATATTTAACAGATAAAGAGTAGGAAGGAGTGGACATACACGTAATAACATGCTAAATTAGGTAAAGTTAAGAATCCTTATATGAATATGGTTTTGAATGTTAATATTAAAAATTGGATTTCAAAGAAAAAGAATAAATTTCATACTTCAAATTATCAATATGCAATGACATATTTCTTTTTAATTCTTGTAATACGTTCATCATATAAGATAATGCAGTTCATTTCAAATGCTAATCTTTTTTAATGGTTGAAAAGTAATAAGGGAGAAAAATTATTGTGGATAGCAGTGTTATAACTTATGGTTAATCCTCACGGTGGCGATGGTGAATTGTTTGAGAGACTGGATATATATATCATCATCATCCGGATCCAGTATATTCCGACGACAGCAAAAGCTATCGTTGGGGTCTGGGGAGGGTAAGTGGATATATATATATATATATATATATATATATATATATATATATATATATATATATATATATATATATATGAAGCCGAAATCATTCATATAGTAAGAAATTGAATGAAATCTATTCCATTTGGGGCTGGCAAAACATACACTTGCATGATGAGGACCCAGTCCAAACCCTTACATGTTTTGATTGCTCAAATGCTAACCCGAGTTACAGGACTTCGTTGGCCGTTAACAAGTCAAACTAAGTCGAATAGTCAGTTTTTACGTTTAGACTTATTTAAGTTAATAAACAATTTGACTCAGTTTGTTTTATATATCGAGCCTAAAGATATGTTTGAGTTTTGTTTAATAACGTCAGCAAAATTGTTTGAACTTGGCTCGGCTCGTTTATGTCAATGACTATTATTAAGAGTTTGAACTTAGCTCGTTTAATTAGAATTAACGAACGAACTCGAACCAATTCAAACTCTTCGCTAATCCTATATTTTGGAGTAATTAGCTGCTCATATTCGGATATTTTGAATATGTAGCTTGATATGTAATCTGGCAGTCTCATTGTACTTGTTAATGAGATCATTACTTGTAAACTTTTTCTTTTTGATTCATTGCAAAACCCTAATCAATTCATTTTCCCAAGAAAAACAACAATTATGAATATAAATTTCGATTGATATTATAAACATGTTTGGAACCATTTGTTTAAAAACCCATGACTAAATAAATTTGATATGAGTACAATAAATTATATGTATGAGTAATAATCAATGCTCAATGTAGTGCTTATTTTAATTACCATTACATGGTTTATGACAAAAATAATTATTTTTTTTGCTAATAACGTTGTTATTTTGTAAAAAAGAACTATTTATGGCATATTGTAAAAAAAGTGTCAAAGAAAATATGAGTTAAAAGTTTTATTGACAAAATGCACCGGATTAATTATTGTTTTTGGTGGCTATAATCGGGATGAAGCTATGATGCTAACGAACCGAGCCAAACTGAATACTAAGTCTCTGAATTCAGATTCGTTTAGTTAAAGAATTATTCGGTTTGGTTAGTTTAGCTAAACGATTTTAAAATTGGTTCGAGTTCATCCCAACTATTATATAATTTATCTTAAAACACTTCCCAAGAAGGGGGAAAATCCAACCATTGGTGCAAATGCTTATTTTTTTAAAAAAAAAAAAACGAGAGAGAGAGAGAACGCAAATCTAGCGTCAACGTCATCCCAACTATTGATTACCGCAATCACGAAAGTGATTGGTTTTGTCATGTCGCAACGTTTTCTGATTGGTCCAAATCATCATTAATGACAACATTAAGAAACAGAGTCCCAACTCTATAAATACCAGACCAACAATATCTACTCACATCTCATCTCAATTGCAGAGTCCGACGAGAAGCAGCTGGAAAACTCCATTGCGTATTCCAGACAAGACCAAGAGACTAGCAAACAACTGCTATCAATTATTTATTTATCTTTTGGAGTGGAGGATCTTAGTTAGGACTTGCGATGGCTACTGCGTGGAAGAAACACGCGTCATTTATCGTTTTCAGCATCGTCTTTGTCGGTATGTTAAGTCTGGCCAGCGGTTTATCCTACGAGCAATATAAATCTGTTTCTGTACTATGCATGTTATGTAGTTAAGACGTTAAAGCCGATTTTTCTTTCGCTTATTGTTACATGCGAATCAATAGTTGCAAATTTTATTTTTGGTTGAGATTTGAGACCTTTTTGTTCATGCATGGTGTTTTATAAAGCCATCGATGGATGTATTGGAGTATTAATATGGTAATTAAACAAACTACAAAATTGCTTTTCTAGATTATTGGTGCATGATCAGCTAATACCGATTGATGTACAGGGAGTCTATTTGCATTTTCGGTTGCAAAAGAAGAAGCTGGGAAACTGGGTACAGTTATTGGAATAGATCTTGGTACAACTTATTCATGTGTTGGAGTTTACAAGGATGATCACGTTGAAATCATAGCCAACGACCAGGGTAACAGGATTACACCTTCTTGGGTTGCTTTCACCGACAATGAGAGATTGATTGGCGAGGCAGCTAAGAACCAAGCAGCTGCCAATCCTGAGAGGACAGTCTTTGATGTCAAAAGACTTATAGGAAGGAAGTAAGGCCGAATTTTTTGCTTTTGTTTTGCCTTAAAGGTAGCCATCATTGTGCCGTGATTCTCATTAAATGGTCATTTTATGTCGGTTAGATTCGAAGATAAAGAAGTTCAACGTGACATGAAGCTTGTTCCGTATAAAATTGTGAACAAAGATGGAAAGCCATATATACAGGTAAAGCTTAAAGGTGGGGAGACCAAGGTTTTCAGTCCAGAGGAGATCAGTGCCATGATTCTAACTAAAATGAAGGAGACAGCTGAAGCATACCTTGGAAAGAAAATTAAAGATGCTGTGATTACTGTCCCTGGTTAGTATTCGTTTATTTCTTTATTTAGTGTTTCTTTGATGTGATGATTGCAGGTGGATATTTATCTTTTTGGTTCTTACGATCTCTGCAGCTTACTTTAACGATGCCCAGAGGCAAGCCACCAAGGATGCTGGTGTTATCGCTGGATTGAATGTTGCCAGAATTATAAATGAACCTACTGCAGCTGCAATCGCCTATGGTTTGGACAAAAAGGATGGAGAAAAGAACATCCTTGTGTTCGACCTCGGTGGAGGAACATTTGATGTTAGTATCTTGACCATAGACAATGGTGTGTTTGAGGTTCTTGCAACCAATGGAGATACTCATCTTGGAGGTAAGAAACATTTTTACCAAAGCTAAGTCAAATTCTGTTGTCACTACCTTTTCTGAATTGTACTCCTGCCAAAACTTGACTTATATTTTGGAACGTAGTATTCGATGACTTTCTTTATAGTTGAGAGTTAAACTTTGTCTTAGATGGTAATAAGAATACTTTTCTATTAACATGCCCATATAGAAAGATTTGATTTTGGCACAGTTGGTCTCGGTTTGTGACATGGCATGGACTAAATTCTGTCAATTAGGGTCTCGAATCTTGAATATTTAACGAGGTTTCCTTGCTTATTCTTGCAGGTGAGGACTTTGATCAGAGGGTAATGGAATACTTTATAAAGTTGATAAAGAAGAAGCATAACAAGGACATCAGTAAGGATAATAGAGCTCTTGGGAAGCTGAGAAGAGAATGTGAGCGAGCTAAGAGAGCATTGAGCAGTCAGCACCAGGTGCGGGTTGAGATAGAATCCCTCTTTGATGGCATCGACTTCTCTGAACCACTAACCAGGGCACGTTTTGAAGAATTGAACAATGATTTGTTCAAAAAGACCATGGGTCCTGTAAAGAAGGCAATGGAGGATGCTGGTTTGCAGAAAAATCAGATTAATGAAATTGTTCTTGTTGGTGGAAGCACAAGGATTCCTAAGGTTCAGCAGCTTTTGAAAGATTATTTCGATGGAAAAGAGCCCAACAAGGGCGTGAATCCAGACGAAGCGGTTGCTTATGGTGCTGCTGTGCAAGGAGGAATCTTGAGCGGAGAGGGGGCTGCTGCAGGTATTGCCCTCTTTCCTGTTCAGCCACTTGTCAAATCCCCATGCCCTTTTTAGTCTTCGACTTCGAGTCATGAAAGCTATTTTTATTTACTATCTATTGAACAGGTGTACTACTATTGGATGTGACCCCGCTCACATTGGGTATTGAGACTGTTGGTGGGGTGATGACAAAGTTGATCCCGAGGAACACAGTCATTCCAACCAAAAAATCTCAAGTTTTTAGTACTTACCAAGATCAGCAGACCACCGTCTCCATTCAGGTGCTTGACCTCGATCTAGCTTTAGTTATCATGTCTTATGAATACCTAGAAAAGGTTAAACACTTACTATGGATAGTCTCTTGTGTTTTGTGTTAAATTTGAGCTTGATGGTGTTGGCAGGTCTACGAGGGAGAACGTAGTCTCACCAAGGACAATAGGTTACTCGGGAAGTTTGATTTATCTGGAATACCACCAGCACCAAGGTACGATTTTATACCATATGTTGGAAATATTCATGCTTTTTTTTTTTTTGTCCCCCCTAAGAAGAAAACCTCGTTCAACTTGATCAGGGGAACTCCTCAGATTGAGGTCACATTCGAAGTGGATGTCAATGGAATTTTGAATGTGAAGGCTGAAGACAAGGCTTCCGGCAAATCTGAAAAGATCACGATCACTAACGAGAAAGGTCGTCTGAAGGAGGAGGAGATTGAACGCATGGTTCGTGAGGCTGAGGAGTTCGCTGAGGAAGACAAGAAGGTGAAAGAGAAGATTGATGCTAAAAACAGCTTGGAGACTTATGTCTACAACATGAGGAATCAAATCAATGACAAGGACAAGCTTGCAGACAAATTGGAATCAGATGAGAAGGAGAAAATCGAAACTGCAACTAGGGAGGCCCTTGAATGGTTGGATGATAATCAAACCGCCGAGAAAGAGGATTACGAGGAGAAACTCAAAGAGATGGAGGCTGTCTGCAACCCGATTATCACAGCTGTTTATCAGAGATCAGGTGGAGCACCAGGCGCTGGATCAGAAGAAGAAGATGATTCTCATGATGAACTGTAGACAAACTGTTAATAAACCTTTTTGAGTAGTAGTGTAGGTATCTAGGATAGGTAAAACTTCCAAATTTTCTGTTTGGTATCCCAGTCTTTGTTAGAGATCGGGAGCAGAGTGACATGCTGCACTATTAATAGTACAGGAAGGAGAGGCTACCAAAACAAAAAGATTATGACCATTTTGTTAATAGTACTTGTTTTCTTGCTTGAAAATACCATAAGTCACAAACAGATTTCACCTTTCTTATACTGTTTTTACCCTGCGGGGCCAACTTTACCAAATTTGTCATTTGTTTACTCGTGGATGATAGCATCACAAGATGCAGTAAACTGCTACTAGACTACCAGTTGGGCAATTTGTGACCTGTCAAAGATGTTCCACCACTAGTGCATATCCAACCAGAGATATCCTCATAGGCAAACTACAGAAGGATTGAGCTAAAAGATAGAGAACTGACTCTAAATGTTTTATCCTTTCACTCGATTGCACATCACCCCGGCCAATGGAGCTAAAATCAATTCTTTAATGAAGTCGATTGACCGAGACTTCACAACTGGAATGCACCTGTGAGGCATTTTGATTATTGCTTAGTAATTGCAGAATCAACAAGTAGAAAAGTACTGCAAAATGAATTTATAACATTGATGTAAGTTTTGTTCTTTTGGGCAACCAAACAACTAAAGATATTTGTTTGAGGATAACGTCACAGTCATTAAGCAGTCACACGGGACCCTGGTGGCCATATTTAAATGACTATATGGAGGTGATATAAGAGCAAAGATATGTGGGCAAATATACACTTTCCACAAATATTTGGAATGAAATGTCAAAGCTGACCTATCATCATTGATATGCAAAGCATGTCTCGTAAATAAATTAGGAACTAATGGCACAAAGGAAGATACAAATCATTAGCATCTCATGAACTAGCTGCATGCTGCATCCAGGGCCAATTCAATTCGCAAAGGTCGATAGGGGAATTGCCATCATCATCCTTTATCTCTTTGTCAGCATTATTATTAACTAAAAATTCGGCAATCTCTGCTCTTTCACAGACAGCAGCATAGTGCAATGGTGTTTGACCTTCATTGTCCTGCAGATAAACCAGAAAATTGTAGAGCTCAAGGGGAAGAGAAGGAAAAGTAGGGTTGAAAAAGATGATGCATGCGTTTCAGGAGTAAGCTAACTAGTATGGAAAAACGATAAACAGAACGTGCAAAATATTGCAATAATTACACGTGTACCAAGGTAATGAAAGAAAAGAAGTCCTTAGTATAGCCTCCCTAATCAGACCTCCTTCATGACAGAACTCCACATGTTTCTAATTGCTTACCTGACCCTTCAAATCTAATAACTATAACAATCACCCCTAACTGAGGTTTACAATGCCAACTGATTAGACAAGTCACAGAAAAAGATCCTCTTTACGAGCAAAAGCAGTGCTTCTTTTGCAAAATTGCAAGTCCTAAGCAGTCTTTTCCATATCCTTAGAGAAATACAGTATTTACAACCAAATAAATGAAAACAAGCATGGCAGTCGGCATAACAAATCTCTCTGAAAACCAAAAGTTGACCACTAAAATGATTAAGCATGAGAAATTTTTGGTGCCAAGATAACCAGAATACTTCTTAATTGTTTTTTTGTAATTAGAATACTTCTTAATTGATATATCACGTGGCAGTAATGTTAACAATTAAACAGAAAAAAGAAAAAAAATTAAACGAACGTCTGCAATTATTATTTATAATAGCAAGAGATAATTCTATTCTCCAAGTAAATTCAGCATCCGCATTAACCAATGCATTATAAGGAGATACATCGATCATATACATATGTGTTTATGTGTATTGGTGAGAGTGAGTAAAATTCAATTAAAGAGGGGCAGCATCAGGGACAACTTCTTCTTTTCCCCTTGAACAATTTGCTTATTAAGCACACTGACAGTGACGCAATACCAGCGGAACCCGATGGGGAATTAGATTCTAGCAAAATTCCCTCGTGAGAGGTCCAATGTAAGATGGATCTCTTGAAAAAGAATAAGGTTACAAAAGAATTTAAGGTTCCACCTACCTTCGCATTAACATCAGCATTCTTGCTCAAGAGTAACTTGGTAATCTCCAAGTGGCCACGATCTACAGCCCAGTGTAATGGAGTCCTCCCCTCGCTATCTGCAATTAATACAAGAGATCTGTATCAGGTTAAAGGACTGCAACAACCTTTAAATAGATGTCGAATTCAAAAAATAAAACAGACTAAAGCCAAAAATGATCACTTTACGAGTGTCAGAAACACACTAATTAATACAGCTATGTACTTATGGCAGCAAAGGATTTCTCAGCTCAAAGGCCTAATAACTTCGTAAGTGAACTCTAGCAAACAAATGAGGGAAACAAACAGAGCTTGAACAGAATATTCCATGAACTGCTTTAACAACCACATAAAGGAATGGCATTTAGTCCAGTCACATAAAAAAAAAAAGAAGGCATCAAGGATCCAATAAAATCAAACACACTAACCCTTCACGTTTGCTGAAATACCACTCTCCATGCATTTTCGCAAGTTTCCCTCATCTCCTTCTCTTGCAAAAGCATGTATGGCATCCAATTTTCTGCAAAGCGACAACAATTATCTATACACAATTCCAGTGTCCACCTATCATACTCGAGGACAATCTGAAGACTGGACAAGGTGATGCACAGACCAAAGAAGTAGCATATACATAACCAGCCAAACAAAAGACAATAGAAAAGAGAGCACAGTTCAACATTTAGCAAACTCAATCACCACACAGTCAGCAACAATTAAAGCGAACTAATACCAACAGGAATCTCAACAATGTGATATGAATTCCACCAACTGTATTTCAACCCTGAAGACTATATGGACTAACTGTAGTTCACAGAAATCAAGAACCTATACCAACACCAATCTCTTTTCCGGGATTTATTTTGGGAGGGGAAGACAATAATAAAACTATGAACCTTACAGTTCATTTCCTGGCTCATCCTCATAAGCAAAGGTGCTGAAAACAGGTCCCATTGGGCCCTTGGATTCAAAATTTGAAGCATTCCCAGTATCTTTTCCTTGCTTATTCTGTTAAAGATTATATCACATGAGAAAGAGCAAAAACGTGACAGGATAGTACTGCAAATTACAGATTTGAAGACATACAACAGAGGCACCATCAAGCCAGGAAGGGTACAAATCAGTAACAATCTGAATATACTTCTCCATTGCTTCTTCAGGGGGCATAGTGCCTAGTTTCTGCCATGCTTTCCTAGAAGATGACATATTACTCCTCATTCAGAAAATTATTCGATAACCAAAAGAAAGCATAGTCACAACATAAATGAAGAATATACGAGTTTCATATAAAGCTGGTACCTTTGTCGAGTTAAAATTCAAATTAAGGTTGTAACTAGGCTAAACAAGTATTCCAATAAAAGAGATACTATTACCAGTAGGAAAATTGGAGAACCATCTAAGTCATGCACCAAATACATAATAGTATGAAGCATACAAATATCAATATGCCTACACTTTAGACATCTTGAGAAACATATTATGTAAAGCATAAAGCTAAGACGAACTAGGTAGATGGACTCTTAGGGACTTCACAGAACATTACCACTTGGCACGAGCAGTCATTTTCAGGGCAGACGGCTGAGGTGAAGTGCAGGGTCCCTCAGTAGCAATCTTATACAGACCATACAGCTGCAGCTGCAGCTCATTAGAAACCTTCTGCGAGGACCTATCTGCCGCCGTAGCTGCCACAAAAACCGTTGCAGCATTAAATGTCTCATCTAACTCAGTACTCTCAACTCCCTCCCAATCGCTATCACTATCCGTATCATAATCATCAGCTTTTACAGAGCTGCTCCTATTGTCCACACCAGCAGCAGCAGTGTTCTCTCCCACCACCTCTGAAGAAACTAACGGCTGCCCCTCTTCCGAAACCCTAGGATATGAAGAGCCAGCTTCCTGCTCAGACTGCGCTCCCTCTAATTCTGCTTCTTCGTTCGGATCAGCTCGCGCGATTCGGAGATTATCGTCTCGGAAAGCAAAGATTACAGAGAAGAGTTTCGCGAGAAGAAAAGAAAATATTACACCAAAAACAATTGATTGGGCAAATTCGTACCATTCTGCCATATATATTGAATATATAAGCAGAATCTGGCTCCAAAGAAGAGAATACGAAGCTGTACAGATTTAGGAACCAAGAATTTCAAGGACACAAATTTGCAGTTGGAACTAGGGAGATGGAAAATGGAAATGCATAAAATAAACCGTCAAAAGGCTGGATTAGATATTAGGGAGAATTGCGTAATTACACTCAAATTGTTCATATTTCCAAGTCTGGCCTCAACCTCAACCTCAACTTAGATGTTGCATTGATTAGATATAATGGGTAATTACGTAATTACCCTCAAATTGTTTAGAATTTGGACCATTTCTTAATAGTTGTCATCGAATATATTGACGTAGTGCAAATATGCAGCAGGCGAATACGCCAAACAAGACACCAAGCTCAATTAAAATTTATCTTTCCTTATTTTTCATTTATGTCATTTTAATAACAACAACAACCATACCCAATATATTCTAACAATATTAAAAGATATCGCTAAAGATTTATATCATTTAGAATATGAGTTAATGAGGTTAGTGGGATAAATGACTCAATTGTATATTGCATCACTCACAGCACGAGCTAAAAAAATATTAATTATTTTTCAATCAAGTTTGCTTTTCAATATTTTAACACTCATGCGAACTTTAAAAACAACGGATACATAAAAACTAGAAGTGTTACCATCTAGTTGTAGTAGTTGTTTCCACAGAAAATTCCAGACAGATTTGAAGGTGCTACAAACATTGTTCTCAATGCCTTATTTTTGTTGGAAATTCTTTGACTTTGATTATGTTGTGTTTATTACTTTGTTACTTTAATATGACGACAGTAGGGAGGTTAAAATACAGTTGTATTTTTAATGTGTAATGTATACTTACATCCTACCGGACAGTGAATATCTGCCTTTTAGAATGTGCATATACACATAGATACATACATCGAACATGGTATACATTACATCTAGATCTCTGATTAATTTAGTCACCTTTTTTTTATTTTAAATAAAGGTGTAAATATATTATTTATGTTTTATTCAGAATATCTTATACTGATTTGTTTTTTAAGAAAAATTATGTGGATGTTGAGACCAGCTTAGACACTACCACTAACCCTTACCTGTGAATCCATCACATGTTGACCCATCATTTGTGCTTCTCTAACTAACCCATGCGTATCATTATCGTATTGTAATAATTACACTAATTAGCATGTCGTGAAATCTTGATAAGAATGTTGCTGGGTAGCAAAAAGGTGAAATCCCTCGCCCTGAGGCCTCACCGTTCTTGTACCATGGATCATTGTGTAGTATGCAAATCAGACGTCCAACGACTTCCTATATTAGTGAGGCCTTATACAGTGACCCACACAAGGTGCTCCTACAAGTTAGTATAAATGGAGCAATTGCCCCCTATAAACTAACAGAAGTGGAACACCCACACTATGCGTGGTCCCGGACTCAAACTCTTGCCTTCTTGGTAGCCAGATAAGATAATGTTGCTTCAACTCCTCTTTTGAGGGTGAACCCCACCACTGTTCACAAAGAGAGAGAAAAACCAACATGGCGACCTAATCACCACTGATGAACACGGGATCTTCATCATCATCTGATCAACTACAATGCTCCTGTCATGAGATGCAATGTTTAGATTGATATAGGATCAAGAGTTGGAATAACGCTGTTGCATATCTCAGTGTTTTTTCACCTTTAATGTTTGCATTTCCCATGACCTGAAGAAGGGAGACGAAATGCATAACCAACCAAAACCTTGAAAAACTCAGAAGAGAATTTCATCCAGAGATCAGTGCAAGCAAAATCAAGACGCACCTGGATCAGATGTTGGTGACAGTTCCAGCTCCTCTAAATTCACAGTCAAAATCTTTCCTTCCTGTAGCTTGACAGTATGCATTCATGGCATAGGCAGCATGACCTTGAACTGTGTTTGGAATGTAGCACTCGCCACCTTGCTGTGTTGCCCTGCAGCTCAATCCCAGCCCACAAACATAATCGCTATTATTCTGCAGCGCTTCTCGTTTAGCTCCGGTTTTGGGAAGACACCACCTTTTCCCCTTAGACGCCGGGGTTTGTGGAGCAGGGTAGGTAGGAAATTTGCTTTAGCCTGGCAAAGCAAATTTCACAAGCCAATCAAGCAAGTGCATACAAGTACCATTACCGACGAAGATTTAACAGGGTGTTTATCAGCTGCAGCCGCTACCGTTGGTTTTACAATCCCCATGTTGCAGACTGGGGTCATGTCAAGCCGGAAAAGACCGAAGTTTCTTTCGCATGTTGGCCACGCATTAGATTCTCATTGAAAAGAGCAAAATCTCAAATGTTCTGTTAGGCATGAGAGGTGCCCGAATTCCAGATGCTCCATGTTGCATAAGATTTCGGTCGTATGCATCTGCGTTATCTGGATCAGCACCAACCTGTCCTTCGTCTCCTTTTCAAGGCCAACCCGTTTCAGCTATTAACTATATCAATATCTGAGAAATTAAGGAGCTTCAGCGCAGAGAATACTGCATCCAGCACTCCTGGATTAGGTCTGAACAGCTGCATAATCTAAGGTGTCTGTAGAGCTACCAAAAAATGGATATGGATTTACAATGAAAGGTGAATGTCTTTTAGAAAGCTAAGCAAAGGATTAAGAACATGAATATCATAGACTTGGTGAAACTTTTCGCTATAGAATGAGTTGAGATCTGAATTCGTCGATCTAAAGACTGCAGCAATTGCAGCATGGAGGGTCTGCATTGCAGGGACAAGAGTAGTTACTAACAACTTATTGGCAGAGGAACTCACTTCATTACCGGCAAGTATCCTTTTGATATTTGTTGCAGGAATATGACGAACAATGAAGGTTCTGATCCAATGCTGGGCAACACTCAGCTTGGTAAGCTGCGGTATGTGATCAATAGGGACAGTAACAGAGACGGCTATGCCTGTGTGCGCAAACGCTTGGACAATTTCAGGGTCGGCATCAAAAAGCCTCAATCGATTTAGGATGGTGGACTCGAGAAGGAAACGTGCTACTTGCGCAGGCGGAAGGAGGTTATCTGCTACAGTACCGTAGTGGATACCAATTGATGCTTTGGTTCCTGGAAAGAAATTAACATCAACTCAGTTGTTAAGCTAAGACAAATTGACTCGGTATCAGGTTTTGAATACATACCTTGGATGTAAATTGTTGCCAGCAGAAGTATAACTGGAAGATGACTATGAACATAGGCATACTGGTTCCATTTTGCTCCATTGATTCTCTTTAGAAGCTGATGGTGGGTGTGACTGTGAAAGAGACAGACATAAACGCAAGCAAACGCTGCAATAATTATCCTTCAATAACAGAGATGCTTTTCTTTGAGGATGAGCCTTGAAACAGCAGGAACTAATTTGTTTAGAGAAGAAAATAATATCTCTTTGATCTGCCTTCAGAAGCAATACTCTGTCAGATCTATGGCCTACCAAACAAAGGTTTCAGGGCACTTGTGCTACAGTCGGGGACTTTCTACATTTTTCCTTTCAGAAAAATGGACCATAGTACATACCACCAAAATTTCACGCTGATAAACAAAAGGGCCACCCTGAATAATAGTGCATGCAGTCCCTTGGTTGACTAGGTAACACGACAGTACCATGAACTAAGATCCCTTTGTGCCACTAGTGGGAAACGTGTGATCTCCACAGAACACAAGGAATGTAACATAAATCTAATTGAGATACGCCTTACCCTTCTCCACCACCCAGCCCACTTCCAAAAGCAATCCCATCAGGTAAAAAAAGAACAAAAAGTAGTTGGCACCAAAAATTGCTTAATGTAGAGGCAACAGTTACTCTGCACACTTGTTGACATTCCCAAAGTGAAAAGTAGTTTGTCAGGAAAATATGGCAACAAGCAAGAAGATGTAAACGAACAAAAACTGAGACGAGTCTCTAGATGACTCTGTCCTTAAAGCAATTTAGTCTCTACCAACGAGCAAGGTAGACAACAAGACTAATGCTTCCCAAGATATAACGGCTGTCTTCTTGTCCTTTGTTCTAGGAGAAGAAGAATAAACTTGATGTAAAAGAGAAGATAAAGAAGAATAGCAAGAGATGAAGAATGCTGAGAATTCTTAGTTTTTGCAAGATTGTCAAGTATGTCTTTGAAGATACCAAGATCTACTATATATAGATCTTGGGGTGTGTTTAAAACCCTTTTTGAAACATGTCTCAGCCCTTTCTTAACCTCCAATGGCAGTTGTTTACCGTTCATAGGTGAAAGAAGATGATTCTTGGACCAAAAGCTGCAACCCAAAGTGAAAGGTTCTGTCCGTTGGCACGTCGATCGATCACATCGATCGATCGACGTCACTTCGATCGATCGATGTGATCGATCGAAGTCGGACAGAAACTTCGTTTTTCATTCTGCCCTACATCGATCGATCGATGTCACTTCGATCGATCGATGTGATCGATCGAAGTCGGACAGAGAGCCTCCTTAAGCCTCAGATCAACGTGGATCGATCACGTCGATCGATCGAAGTGAGAGATCTACGTCAAACTGAGGTTTTCCAGCTTTGCAACACTTCATATCAATCTCCCAAACAACCTCATACACGTTCTATATAAGTTTGGAGCACAAGTTTGGAGCACACGGAAAGGTACTTTGATGTACTTTCCAACATAGTTTACAATGATATTTTCTTGACAAAATTGATACAAGGATGACGATTTGAAAGAGAAACGCTAATGGAATTATCGGCATCCCAAATTAAGTCTTTCGTCATCGTTGATAGTGTTGTTTCTACATAGCTTTTGAAGATCAATATAACCTATGATGGTGTCATCAAAAACTGCATCTTGAAGTTGAGCCTCCTCAAATGTGGATCCAGAGAGAACAGTATTCTTAAACAAAGCTCCCTGTAAATTAGCTTTTCCAAAGTTCACCCGATCAAGAACAGCATTTGAAAAGTCCGTCCCTACAGAGGACAAAGATTAACTGTCAACCGGCGTACATAACTTTTCTTATATATTTAGGAAAAAGTGCGGAAGGTTTGGAGTATAATTTTTCTATCTTGCAGACACTAAAGCATACTACTCCAAGAACTCCGTTGACCTGGCAGTGACTTAATTACATACATAAGGTTGTTTTCATGCCACTAACAGCGGAATTCATGAGAAGTAGCTGCAACAATGGATGCAATTTCATGATTCGGACAATAAAATAAGTTCAGCTCAACATGTTTAAATGCAACAGCTGAAAAGGGATGTCTGCGTGGAGTGTGCAAAAGTGGCAGCCTGCAGGTGTCACATTTATTATTGCTGTAGCAGGCAAAACTAGGTCAAGTTCATTCGTTCAAATTTTACTAGGCAAGATACTCTAACAAGACTTGGCTGTTTTGGTATTTGTCAGATCTATCAGCGCAGACATCAACATTGGATATTCACACCATACGTGCACTTGAAATGTGAAATCAAGTTTTGCATCAGCTTCGTAGGTATTCTTTCTTAACTATGCATCCTTTTGAATTTATGCATTAACTTCTATTGATTGACAGGGAATATTGCAGGGACGATTGAGGAATTTTCTAGAGTTTAATGATGGACTCCAGACTTCGTCCCACTAAAATACTTGCTTGGTTATAATGTAAAAGGTTGCATTAGGATTTTTGCATTGTTGTATTTAGCAATTAAAAAGTACATCTATGCTCGTCCATAGATGACATCAACCACGAAGCAAATTCCTACTCTTGTTTTCTTGGTCTCTAGATTCGCATCAATTGATAATTCCACCTCAACACTAATGCTATCAAGAGGCCCTTTCTAGCATTTAGGTATCATCGTCCAAACACACTTTTTTCATTGGAAATCTACTCCTGGATTATCCTATCAAAAATATTATTTAAGGTGATAAATTTTGAGGAGATCAGAGAAGGAGACTCACCTTTATACTGAGGAAAAGCATATTAGCTAGCCACCATATCAACCATGACCAAGCATCAATAGGCAAAATGTGAATAGAAGTAAATTCTTAGAGAGGCAAAAAAAACACACCTTTAAAACTTGCTCCAACAGCATAAGCCTTAGACATAATGACTTCAGTCATGTCAGCACCATCAAACTTGGCATCCGCCATAAGGGCAGCAGAAAGTGACTTCCCTTTAAGGTTTGATTTCTCATTTGTGTAGTCACAAAAGCGCAAATCAAGTGGTTTATCATAAACGCCGTTGGCTTGGCCTATGGTGTTACCAACAAATGCACGCTCACATCTGTCGGCCTCTGTTGACAATGGTGGCAGCCTCTGCATGTCAATTTCTCAATCCCTCGGCATTTGAGGCAAAGAATTCTCTGTTCTCTTAAAAATTACACAAATGCAGTAACTTCGCAAAAGTTTGTAACTAGAGTAGCCCCATATACATTAAGCTACTCCTTTTCACTATCCTTTTTATAGTGAATTGTATAGCCAGTTCAACCTTTTAGTACTCATATTGTAAGCCTCCTTTAAATCATTTGCTTCGACTAAATGCACACCCTAAAGTTGTCATTTTGGCCCAATATGAAATTTAACTTACAAAAAAAATTAAACCTCTAAGAAAAAAAAAAGGACCAGCAACCAAATCTGGTGGTCTAAAAATTGTGGGATGGACGTGGTGGTTTATTTTGTACTCCCCCTCTCTATCCAAAAACATCGTCACAATTTGACTTTAGCATAGTTCATTTAAACTATGCTAAAGTGACACTATTATTGGGAGGAAGGGAGTAATGAATAATGGTTTTGAGCCTGACGTTATACAGTAATGTGTGAGTTTTTAGACTGAAATTATAAAGCGAAAGTGGACGCAAACATAATCAGGGCAGAAAAAAAGGGACTAATTTATGCTCTCTCCTTTATTTCACTGTAACTTTAAAATTTCACGTAGAATTGCTATGAACTGTTATAATTAATGAAAATGCACATAAGGAATGATGAATTCCATTTCATACAAAAATTATTTCGCCTCTCCTAAAAGGAAAAATGCATAACGATTCTGGTTCTTAACCTGGTTAGCTGCAAATGCAGTGATGGGAGAAGCAGCAGCCACAGCCCAAACAGCAAGCATACCAACGGCTGCACTCTTTAGTTCCTTAAAGGAGCTTCTTTTATTCTCGGGATCATCCTTTGCTAGTGCCAAAAAGAAAAGTAATGACATGGAGCTCAAATTGCGGTGGAAACAGAGGGTTCAGCAGGAGATAAGATGATAATCTTACCAGAACAGTTGACATGGATCACCGAATAAGGCTGACGAACAGAAGCACTGCGCCTAACGGATGAAGGTTGGGTTGGGACTGTGTTTCCAGCGGCTGCGGTGGAGATAGAGACAGTTGCCATTTTCGTCTATCGCCACCTTCGAGTGTTTGCCAGTGACTTTATCCATCCAGATCACCACTTGCAGAGGTTAACACATTTTTCTCCTACGTGGCAAGATAGTGTCCAAGGTAAAACATTTCTTCGATGCAAATCCGAGGGCTCCCACCGTCGAGCCCTAAAGGTCGTCCAGCGGTGGTTCACCTCACAAATCTTAACCCTAACCTGACATAAAAAGCTGATATCATAATCCAATATTTATGTTACGGCTGATAAAACCGATAAACTTAAAGGTAATATATTATTCGAGTACTAATTGAATTAACGAAATAAAAAGTTTGTGTTCTTTGATATTTTAGTATGTTTTTGTTGCATAATTACAGTAATTGCTAGTCAATTACCTACTGTTAAGATATAAGGAATGACATGATGGTAGTTCTGTCTAATGCCTCACATGTTTATTTTTGCTATATCCTCCAACTCTTGAACCATCTTAAAATTTATCAAACGGTAAAACTCTCATGTACACAGTTTAAAGAATGGAAAGGTTCTGTCAAAAAAAAAGTAAACTAACATTTCACATGTATATTGAAATCTTTTTTTTATACATATTGAACAGTATCTTTTTAAACTTCCTCCTCAGTTTTATGCTACGTAATAATATTAAAGAAAGATATTTAATACTACCTAGAATTCGTGTTATTATTAAGAGAACGGTTATTTCCGCTCCCACTTATACTTATCTACACTTGTTACAACAATTATTCATAATTATACGATTTTGTCCTTGTAGTGGATGAGAGTGAAAACCAAATCATATTCCCTAGTTGTGTTTCTTTATCAAAGATTACTTTTACATACATAGACTCAAAGACGACACAAGAGGCACTTTCGTAGTGTATTTTTTGATGACGATATTGTATTAGTCGGCGAGAGTAAACATATCCTGAGTATGAGACTAGAGCAGCAGAGATGGGCTTCAGAGAGAGAACGCCTAAGGATTAGTCGTTCTAAAACCGAATATCTACACTGCGACTTCAGCGGCACAGCCGACGGTGAGAATAGACAGCTCATCATCGAGGGTCAAGTGGTACAACAATTCAAATACCAGGGATCATTTGTACGGTAGGATGGGACATATATAGTGATGTAGCGCACCAAGTTCAAGTAGGTTGGTGTAATTAGAGAGCGACCTCGTGGGTGCTATGGGACAAGAATTTTCCAACTAAATTAAAAGAACATTTTTACAGAGTGGCAGTGTGACCAGCAATATTATATGGGACAGACTGCATCATGAGGATACAATGGCAGTAGATGGCATTGGCAGAGATGATGATAATGAGGTGGAAGTGTAGGCATACAAGGCTAGACCGACTCAGAAATTAGATATTAAGGGAAATGCTATAGGTGACTAGTATAGCGGATAAGATAAGGGAGGGGAGATTGAGATGGTTTGGACATGTCAAGCGGAGACAGACAACGGCGTCTATCAGAACAGTTGAAAGCCTCATTCTAGAGGGGAAAAGAAGTAAAGGCAGACCCAAACTGGATTGGGAGGAACATATTATACATGACCTACTAGATTTACACATCTTTGAGGACATAGTTCAGGATATGAGCTCATGAGGACATAGTACAGGATATGAACTCATGAAGACGGATGATTAAGGTTAGCGAGGTTTAGGCAGGATATAGATGCATCTTAAAGTGTCTAAAGGGACTTAAATATTGTCTCAACGTTAGTTGACTTTGCACTTCTTCTGTTTGTATTTGTTTTTCATTATTTGTCGTTCATTATATGTCTATGCATGTATATATAGAACTGGAATCTCATTGGAACCGAATTTTATATCATTTGAAATGAAGTTATTGTTTGAATATGCTGCGTTGTTATTGACTCAAATCTGCCATTTGCATCAGAGAAAAGGGAGCTTAGGATGTGTCCACGGTATTCTGTGTAGAAGAAGAAGAGTTAAGACTTCTGCGTTGTCGTTTCTCATATGTCACCGTCGTCCCGTATGTCGCCGTCGTCCCTCTGATTATTGTTGAATTCCTAGGAAGTGGAGAAGAATCACACTGAAGACTTTCTGTCTTTTTTCTAAAAAAAAGTAAAAAAAAAATTAAGGCTGTTATTCACAAACCAGACCAGTACATGAACCCGGTTAGCGTAATCTATATGATCGAATGGTTTTGATTTAATGGTTATAATCTAACGGCGCTGACTTGTTGAAGAGACCTCCCCTTAGGCGAGGGTGAACTTTCCGTATCCAATTTCCAGCATCCTCCCTCTCTTAGGGCTGTTCGCCTCTTGATCGCTTGAAATTCAGTATGGCAGATTCAAGCATCGGTACGTACGAGAAGCTCGACGGCTTAGCCAAATGGTTCGGTACAAGCGTAGCTTCAGCATTCTTCGCATCTCTCGAACGTTGCTCTTGCGTCAATCTCAATACTTACGATACTGATGATGAGGATGAAGAAGAGGCCAAGGACCGCCCACTCATGCTTACCAATCTCCCAAATTACGGCGCTGACTCCTCCGTCTCCTCATCTACCTCCTCCATCACCGCTAACAACGAAAATGCTAATCGCACAGCTTCTTCCGTCGAAACCCTCCCCGTTTGATCTTGTATATATCGATTGTTGGCTGATCGGTGAGTATTTATGGTAATTGCTTCAGCGTGATTGTAATTATAATTTGAAGACGATACTGTGAGATAGGATGAATCGCTTTTTTTTTTTTTCCTTTTTTGTTTGGTGGTGCGTGGCTAATGTGTTTAGTGTAGAAATTGGCGCTTTCATTTGTCTTTCGTTTTCCTCCTCGGCTTTTTATTTTGATTTCGGACCACCTTCAATCTGCCACTTTATTGGTTTTCCTCTCTGGTGAAAATTTGACCTTGTAATGGGTTGTCGGTTGAGAGAGAGAGAGTGGGAAAAAGATAATTTCGGCTTGATCTAGCTCTATATCGAATGTTTTCAGGTTTCTCCTATTGAATTCTGATGATTTATTTTCAAGAATTGGTCCTTTTATCCCAAGATTTTTTGCTGTGAAGTTGCAGTTGTGTTCCTTTAAAGGGGAAGAAAATATGTATTGATAGTAAACGAATAAAAGAAAACTTTTGCCAGACAACTGGCAATTTAGCTTTTGGCGTCTATACTTCCAGCTCAAAGCTCAAGATGGACTCGGGCTTGCACAGAATTCCCTGGCCGTACTTGAATGCTTTTGGCTGGATCCCAGGCTATTTATTCTGTAGCGCCTCTACTTCAGGCTAGCATGTTGAGTAAAAATTGGCTTGATCTAGCTCTGTATTGAATGCTTTAAACTTTCTCGTGTATTGCATTATGATGGGGAGATTTTCGAAATCTAGTGCTTTGTATTCGCAGATATTTCATTATTAAGGTTGTAGTCAATTTCCTCTGAGAGGGTGAAAGAGATTTTGAATGTAACGGTGAGGAAACTTTTGGCCAGACAATCTGGACATTTAGCTTTTAGGTACCTTACTTCAAGCTAGCTTGTTGATGAGCTCAAGACTCAACTTACACCTGCATGACGTCTCTCTCTTTTGCCCACTCTCTGTTCACACGGAGCAGAGGAGGAAGTGTAAGCTACCTGCCATTTAGGTGCGGCCATGCTTTTGAATAATAGACTGATTGTGCTGCTTCATAATCTGACCGATGATCCACTTTTATGTTTGTTGCGACTGTCAAAGTCCGTAGTATGTGGTGAAGGTGGTTAATAGGTAGCTTGAGTGTGATCATTCAGTTTGATGAGTCAAAAGCTGGTTTCAAGTTAATAACTGTTCTTTAGCACTGTAAAGTTCCTCAACGTGCTAGAATGAGATGAACTACATTAAACTTCAAAACGGAATGAGATCTTAACAGGAAAGACACATTATAGCCAAGGTCAAACAAATGATAATGTTGTGATCTGACATGACAGTTTCCAGAAGAGTGTCTAAAGGAGATTACAAATGAGGAATTTTATTTGTGAAAGTACTTAGGATACAACCAAAGAGGGGATCAGTGGGAAAGAGTATTGAGATATGTTGGAACACGGCCAGGGAGGGGTTCTTTTCATAATGACCTGCTGCTGCTTGGTTTCTCGGTGGCTGTTTACTTGCTGTGGTGGGGAACCTCAATGACGAAGAGAGAGGGAGTAGGGACCTGGCGCTAGAAGCCTAAAACAGAATCAGACCAAGTGCCGCAGGATGGAGAGGGATTAGGAAGTAAAGAAAGAAGTGGGAGCTAAGTATGGATTGTGCTTTCCCTGGCTATATTTTTTCTGAAGATATATAAATGGTAGGAAAAATGTATTATCTGCAGTAGCAGATTGGAGAATGTAGATATGCATTAGCAATTTTATTTGGCTAGAATGGTGGTATAAAGTGTGTCATCTTTGAATTTAACTGTTGGTTTGCGGTGGCGGAGGAACTAGATTGTGAAAATAAAAGAAGATGGCATCGAAGTTTCTAAATGAAGTTTTGAAACTTTTGTTTGTCACTCTTTCCATCTCTGGCTATTTGTGGGGTGACAACGGTGTCAGATGTGATATCATGATTGCTGTAATTTTATCTCATGTTATGGCTATTTAAACTGCATAGGTGTCTTCTCATGTAAGATGGGCTTTTATTGCTTAAAAAAACCTAAACGCACGTTGTGTAAGCTTACCTTCCTCTGATCATGTAGTAGTTAAGCACCTGGAACCTGGAAAATTTGTTTTGATGTTTGACCTTGAAATGGCCTTTTCCCCGTTGATAAATGTCGCCAACTGAAGAAATGGCCTGTTGCTGCAATCTTCTTGTAGTGTTGAGACATTGCTTCATGATCAGATTTGTCGGTGTACGTGACTCTTCATATCTGTCTTTTGTTAGACCATTATATTTCCGCTTGCTGGAAGGCATCGCATGAATTTGCTTTTCTAATTACAACTGCAGCTTGTTTCATTGAAGGCATAATAAGTTTTGTGAATGATATAATGTCTTTTGACGCGATGTAGTCGTAACGTAGTAGCCTGTTTGTGCTTTATGAATCCAGATGTAAGTGGAAAATAGTTCCTTTGGAAGCCTATGATGACCTCTTGTGCATTTTCATTTTGGTTGCATTCTTTTTGTGATGCAGACCTTGAAGCACTGATGTTGGTGTTATGTCCTAAAAACTGTCGTGTGTTATAGCTTTATTCTTCAGTCTTTAAGAAGTGCTCTGTAAGCAATTCAGATTGGCTATGCTTTGAAAAATTTTCTGCTTCAACAACATTGTAGTGTATCTATGTTTTTTTGTTTTAATTCTTGTCGTTTTCTCTTTTAGTTTCTTTCCCCATATCTGTGCCTCTATATACAATGTAAGCGAGAAGGCCAGGAAAATGCAGGAATGGCGAATTGAAAATTGGATTTCAAAATTTTGCTCATCTATCTGTATAATTTGGTCAACTGAAGCCGTTCCATTGGAATCCTGATACCGTAAGGAAGATGAAAAATTGGTTTTCAGAATCCTGATATCGTAAGACATGTATAACGGATTTTTCATCCCATCTTATAAGATAATAGATATCGTCCTCACATGTTACCCTATTTGATTTTGTCGATAGAAATAAGGTCGATATCCTCCTCTGTAACCTATTTGATGATGTCGATAAAAACAAAGAATCGTATGCATCATTTCTGATCCTATTTGATGTTGTTGATATAAAACAAGGTCCCAATCATAAAAGCATTGAAACTTACAATTGTTCAAGGTAATTTATCAATGAGGATCCATGATCGCTTGAGAATTGGTCGGTTTTCCCCCCCTCTGTGTAGACAATAGATGAGTAAATTGTCTGTTTTAAAAGTTGCCACTTCGTTAAAGTGGTATTTCCATATCTCAAAAAAAAAAAAAAAAAAAAAAAGTGGTATTTCCTTTCTTTTTTCTTTTTTTTATATTCCAATGGTTAACGTAGTTACTACTAAAAGCAACTAAAATAAATTGTTACAGAAGTAATGACTTGCATCATCATAAAGCTGCCTTCCCTATAATATTTTTTTGGGATAATTCCTTTTTGCCCCCTAATGTTGGGTGTAATCGTCAATAACTTCCTTAATGTTTAAAAATACACCTTTACCTCCCCTGATGTTTAGACTAAAAAGTAAAATGACATTTTAAAATCTAAAACTAAAAAAAATTAAGAAAAAGTCAATAATACCCCCCCTCTCCTCTGACCCTCTCCTATGCCCCGCCCCACCAGCCGCAGAGCCTCCTTCTCCACCAGCTGAATCCTTAATACCCCACAGGTGAGCAGATCGCATTGAGAAATCAAGTAGATCTTCTTGACGGAGCTCTAAAAAAATGAATGCAACAGCTGCTTTTTTTTCGTGAGGGTCAGGGGAAAAGAATTCTGGATGTTGTAAAGAAGGCTTCAAAAGAATTTGAGAGTTCAAAAGCGAAATTAGACAAGAAACTAGGCAAGGCTGCAAAAAGCTTGGCAAAGTGGAAGCTGAAAACGTCCTGCTCAGCAAAGCCCTGATAAGCAAAGAAACGGTAATTGCAGAATTATGTAGTCTTAAGGCAAGGTCAGAGGCTGACCATGAATTCCTAATGGCAAGGATTAAGTCTACAGAAAAGGGAAATTATTCTCTGAAGTATGAGCTACATGTGTTTGAGAAAGAACGATTCGGAATGAGGAAAGTGTTTAATCGCCGAGGTGCTGATGTTTCACACAAACAACATTTCGAAATCGTTAAGCATAGGGGACAATCCCTTGAGAACCCAGCCTTCCCTAATTTCTGCACTTTCTTTATGCATCTCTTGAACTTCTCATAGCATTTGATGTTGGTCGTACTTGCAAAATTGCAGAAGAGCACTAGTTGAGAATCCTACAAAGCTAGTTATGAGAAGAAGAATGTCGTACTTTCTTTTTTTCATTCGTGTGTTGCCTGTGGATACAAGCAAAGATAATCACTAGAACGGTGGAAATTTAAAAGAGGGGCGGCTGCTGGGGCGGAGAGGCGGGCGGCGACTGGTGGAGGCGGTCGGCGGCTGAAGACGAAGAGGGTAAGGGTAAAACTGGCAATTCATATTATATATATTTAAAAAACATTTTTTAATTAAATCAAGGGGGGTAATAGTGTATTTTTCAAACATCAGGGGAAGCAAATGTATATTTTTAAACATTAAGGGAGTCATTGGCGATTACGCCAAACACTAGGGGGCAAAAGGGAATTATCCCTATTTTTGTTTTAAAAAAAAAACAGCCTTCAGGAGTACGTATTGTATTGTTATGAGGTAATGGGCTTCCATTGCCATCATTTAAGTTGGGCTTTGGCAAGCTCGTCTGTCGGACAACTTGGATTTACTTTGTGGAGCCTCAAGCAGGCCCATCTCTCCCTTTAGCTCCGTGTTCATGTCAAATTTGGCGCCTTAATGCTAACTTGCTGTTACTCTCGATCTCCAACTACACACATGACATCACCTTTGACTACGGGGGTGGCTTCCCCGATCCATGCTCAACTCCCAGCACGCCACCTGCCGCCACCGTCATCGGAATCAGACGAAGGTAAACCACGTGGCCTCTCATTCCGCAACTCGCAGGCCAGATCTCACCACAATCTTGGACTTTCTGGTTCTCCTTCACCCACCAGCAATCTCATCTCTCTTGATGGATTTTTAAGTTCAGGCGACTATGCATCCATGCTTGAGTCCTGCAAAGTGCTAAGCTCGGTTCAACAAATTCACGCCTATGCATTTAAAAGCGGAGTCAGTGGACAAGAGTACGTGGACGTCAAGTTGCTTGAAGCGGTAAATTTGGTTGTTTCAGGATGCAAATCTGGTGTTAGACAATATGCCTGTTAGAAATCTTTATTCGTGGAAAGCAATACTAGACATTTATGTAGAGGAAGGTTATTTGGAGGAAGAATTCCAATTGTTTTTGGATTTGCAGCTATATGATGAGTCCTGATGATGATGATGATGATGATGATGTTGAATTGGAGTTCTTTGTGTTTCCGGTTGTTATAAGGATATGCTGCGGTTATGGTGGCATTAGATTAGCATGGGAGCTGCATGGGATTGTGATCAAGAATGGGCGTTTTTGAAATATTTATGTATCAAATGCTTTGGTCTATACGTACGGTAAGTGTGGAAGCTTGGATGAAGTAAAGGTTTTCAGTCACTCGAGTTATAGGCACCGTGTTTCTTGGAACTCTGTTGTTACAGCTTGTGCTGATAATTGAATGGTAGACGAAGCGCTAGATTTTCTGGAGATAATGTCTCCATAGGGTATTCTAGAGCCGAACCTCGTATCTTGGAGTGCTGTAATTGGTGGGCTTTCAAAGAACGGAAACGACGAGCAGGCCATTGAGATGCTGTACAATATGAATAAATCGGGCTAGCACTAAATGCTCGAACATTGGCAAGTGTCCTGCCTTCATGTTCAAGATTGCGGAGGCTAGACTGTGGGAAATTCATGCTTATGTCACACGTCATGAGCATATGACCAACCCTTTTGTGGTGAATGGAGTGGTTGACTTGTACAGTTCATTCTTTTCCAGTAAAAACGAGGTCTCATATGACACAATGATAGTAGATTATTGCAATAATGGGGAAACTGCAAGGGCCAAAAAGCTTTTTATTCAGATGAAATTGGAAAGGAAGAGGAAGGGTGTGATTTCTTGGAATTCAATGATTTCAGGCTTAGTGAGTAACTTACAGTTTGATGAAGCTTTGTGCATGTTTCGAGAATTAGTAACTGAAGAGGTTCAAGCCGATACTTTCACTATTGGCAGTTTAATTACTGCATATACAAAGTTAGGATCTGTGATAAGGGGGAAAGAGTTGTGCATTCCTATGCTGTTGTTGGAGGTCTACAAACAAATCCATTTGTGGGTGGAGCTTTGGTGGAAATGTATAGTAATTCTAAGGATCTATTGTCTGCTCAAAAAGCTTTCGGTTAAATCATTGAGAGGGATGCAGCAACTTGGAATGCTCTAATCTCTGGTTATGCCGCTTCGCATCCCATCAATAATGTCAAGTGCCTCCTCCAAAGTATGCAAGAAGATGGATTTGAACCTAGTGGATACACGTGGAATGGCATCCTTGCTGCTCAGATGGACAATGATCAACATGAAATGGCTCTAGAACTTTTCTCGAACATGCAAAGCGCGAATTTGAGGCCTGATGTTTATGCTGTAGGAATAGCTATAACAGCTTGCTATAAGTTGGCAAGTATTAGACGAGGTATGCAAGTGCATGCCTTCGCCATTGGATCTTGCTATGGATCAGATTCGCATATTGGAGCTGAACTCACTGATATGTATGCAAAATGTGGAAGCATTAAGCATGCAAAACTTGTTTAGGATATGATCAAATCCGTCAATCTGGTTACTGAGAATGCAATGGTTACTGCATACTCCATGCATATGGGAAGGAGGGAATTGCATTGTTTCACTACTTGCTGGATAAAGAAGTTAAACCAGATAGTGTAACACTCTTATCAGCTCTTTCATCATGTATACATGCAGGAGCAGTTAGGACAAGAAAGTTTCAGTATGATGGAAGATCATGGTGTGGTTCCCTCTCTAAAGCATTACACATGTATAGTTGATCTTCTAAGCCGATCAGGAGAATTTGATGATGCGGTCGATGTCGTCAGAAATCACCAATGGAGCCTGATCCAGGAGGTTGTGTCATCCATGGAAATGTCAAGTTAGGAGAACTTGCAGCAAGCAGGCTCATAGAAATGGAGCCACAGAACGCAGGGAAACGTGATATTGGGAAATTTATATGCATCTGCAGGTAGATGGGTTGATTCCCATACAGCACGAATTGTGCTTGATCAAAGACAGATGCATAAAAGTGCAGGATGTAGTTGGATTGAGGACAAAGACCAAATCCAGGTCTTTTTAGCCTGTGACAGGTCTCACTCAGAGAGTAGAAGAGATTTATACCATTTTGGAAAACTTGACTAACCAGATGAGATTGGAACTAGCTGAACAGAGGACTTCACTATATTATACACTGACATAGCATCCAATTACATACATGGTAGCAGAACATTAGAATTCTATGTAAAATAGCTAGTGTGCTCATTGTAACAGAAATGTGTAGAGACATCCTCCATATGAAAAGAAACTTTCCACAACCACCCTATGAGCAAAGAATGGTTCAGTTTACAATCATAATTTAATTACACCAAAATTCCACATCCATATGGTGATTCTTGTAAGAATTTGTGCAGTGTTAGTGTCGGCGATAAGGTGGGAAACTGAAATTACCACCTGCATGTGGCATTCCAAGTGGCACAGAGACTGTAGTAAATTGAGAATATTGGTTGCATCCTTAAGCACGCTCTTCAAAAGGGTCATGACAAATGATAATGCTAGAATAGTTGAGAACAAACTTAATCATTCAACAACTGAAGGATTATGGAACCCAATGATTATTCATTAGATATACAGATCCCAACACATCACTGTTTTAGCACTTGGTGATTGAAATTCCAAAGCTTCACGTAAAAGAGAGAGCCACAATTTTGGGATTACAATGGCAAGTTCTCCAAATGAACAAGAATTTCTGTACAGGAAGAGAATCAAGAAAATATGGTATATACAACTTCAGAGGGAACCAGAGATTGAAATGCAGACAGATGAATCGAAATATGTGGCTACCAACCATCTTTCACAATCTTGGACTTTTCAAGTATGAATTTTCCTTCCTTGTACTTCTGTGAAGCCTCGAAAGCATGCTCATACTTCCAGCCTAATACCTTTTGGCAATCGCCGCAGTATACATCAGCAACAGTATGGAGGCCAGTCAAAAGATGCCTGTCTTCTTTCACACCAATAACAATGTTCATCACATGGGAGAACAAAAAGGCTCGCCCATGTCTTCCCTACAATGATATAAGATTTGTCAATTTTACTGCCAAATTTAGATCATCAAAGACTCATCTCCAAATGTCATAACATTGTTCCAACACTCTCTCTCTCTCTCTCTCTCTCTCTCTCTCTCTCTCTCTCTCTCTCTCTCTCTTCCAAGGTTACCAAAAAACAGGTAGCTCCCTTGGCTTCAAGAATTAAGAGTCACCTGCTTCATTTGAGTACTGACGGTTTTACTTTTAATTGTCCACACAAATTCAAATAAAGCTATTGCTTTCCTGCAAATTTAAGCCTCTACTGCTTTGCATAATTGGAGGAAAATATAACAGTGACCAATTTCGTATAATTCATTCTGCCCACAGGTAAAAATAAAATTAAATAAAACACCACCTCCTTCAGCCCAAAAATAAATATTTTTTAAATTAAAAAAAAAAGCAAGCAATCAAAACAAATTGTTACTGGGATTCCACAACATCAGCTGAAAATATATCACCTGAAAAGCCTTGGAAATAATGTCGTCGTGAAGGGCAACATGATTCCGGCAATTACAGCAGCTGTAAAGGCGAGGGCCAACTATCTCACTCATTGCTACAGATTCCCCAATTCCAACTCACCCTGCAAACATCAAACAAAAATTCCTCAAGAATTCATTTCTTTTTCTTGAGCAAAATTAAAACAATCAAAGAACCTGTGCTGCTGATAATCTTACGAAGAAGAGAAACGAAGTAAAAGATCGTCACCTCCAATTTAGGCAACAAATGAACACTCTTTACCAAAAGATAACGATGCCTGTGAGATTATTACTCATTAAAGTTGAATTCTTGGAGTTTAAAGAAAGAAAGAAAATAGATAGGAATGCAGCAATAATCCTTTTTCCAGTCCAACAAGAAAGAAAACGGGTTTTGACAGATGGGCTTGAAGTATAAGATGACGTGGCAAACGTCTGGAGGAATTAGAGTGACATCCTCTGAAAACGAAATCTAAGACAAAATTTGGTATGCCCGTTATTTTAGAAGACATTGGATTTGTTACGTTATACACGGAGCTGAAATATCAACATTGAAATTGAAAATGTTGAAATAAAGCTTACACTTATAATCAAAATATATATTCTGATAATGTTTTAATTTATCCTTTTATCTTTTATATTTTTCTAACATATGAAATATTAATTTTGGTACTAAACAGTTACATTATTCATCAAACCGTTAGCATATATTATAAATGTTATTATAAGATTAAAATAAGTATCACACTTAATATTATATACTATTCATAAAGTCCTTTGGTATTGTGTCAAATGACTCCAAACATAATTTCCTTTGGTATTGTGTCAAATGACTCCAAACATAATTTAAACTGTGATTATAATATGGTTCCAAATGATAGCTAAAATTTTGGACCATTTTAACCTTTATTGTATAAAAGTGAAGTCAAATCAAAAGCGTTCTAAGATTTTTATAAACACTTGTACACGAAAGAAGGCAAAATATATGTGTATAAAATTGATAGAGCGAGATAAAAGAAGACAATAAATTCGATTCAAATTAAATGCATTAAAGCTATATTTACCATCTATTTACGTATAACGACGCTGATAATCCGTATTTATCTTCTATTGGGTATATCTACACTAATGACCTAGATTCGTCTTTATTAGCATGATGAGACTACAATATCTTTTGATGTGTCGTAGCATGATGTGACCAAAAAAGCTTACTAAGCCAATTTTACGAGTTTGATTTATGATGACTAAAAAACGATTAACCTACAAGAAATACTAATATTCCAATTGGGGATTGAGATCCTCTAACCCCAACTTCTCACCCTCTTTGGGACCGCCCGCCACGTGGCACACAGGAGGGGTGGTGAGGTTGTGTGCGGGTGATCCTCACCCAGCCTCACCACTCCTCCTGTGTGCCACGTGGCGGGGGTCATTTAATACCCCTTTGAAGGGGTTCAGGGGATCCTCTCCCTCCAATTGGTGGGATGACGCATAATTTCCCTTTCTTTTAATTTATAGACACCTTTTGCATTTTTCTAACATATCCCCTCCTATATAAACCTCGTAGCGTCACTGTTTGACGTTTTCTTCCTTTTCTATTTTCTTCACTTCTCTTCCAAAGCAGGTCAGTGATCTGAAGAATTTCGCACCCAAGCGTTGAGTATCGAAGCACTGGGAATGAGATCATGCCGAGGAAGTAATGAAGAGAACTAGGGTCGGACGATCAATTGTATCTTTAGAATTTGCTTCTAGACATGGAGGAAAGTGTTAAGGAAGTTCTCTTGAGGGAGCGCCTGCTTGCTTCTGGAACTTATCCTCCCAATTACCCTCCCTCGCTTCCAGAGGTTTAACAAATTAGCTCGGCAGTCTAGTTGAATTTTGGTTTTCTATTGCCTTTATGTTTCGCTTTTGTAGGAATGTCTTGATTAGTTGTGGTTGTTTGCTTTTGTCTGAAATGCTTTTTCAGTCGAATGAAGTCGGAGCAAGAAGTTTGCTATCTCTCCTTTTACCGAGAGGTAAGTATATTTTAAGAAATTGCCCAGTTTATTGATTTAATTTGAGGAAGATAAACTGGCAGTAGAACTATGGATTTTTCTTTTCTTTTGTTGTATGCATCACAATCATACAGAATTACAAAGATGTTTTATTCTAAGTTTCTTCTTTTTGCTAGCCTTTTCGTGGAAAGCGCGATCCTTTCTGTTATGATACTGGAGGGACTTTTATTAATTAATCGGAGTAATGTTTGCCAAATGCATAGGAAAATAGTGTGAATATCTTGCTTGTTTTCTGTATTTGCTAGGGATTATTCGATTCAAGGAGAGATGGTCAGAATACAGGAAACCAAAGAAGTTAAGAAGATATGCATTTATGTTCGTTTCCCCCACTGCAGAATACGTGGCTGTAGCTGTGGGGAGTCAGATAACCATCTTCCATAAAGGCAATAATTATCAAGAACCAACAGGCACATTTATCAGTAAGTGAGATGATTTAACATATTCAGCATAATGTTGCATTGATCACTTTGCTTTTATGGTTTCTGGAAGGGCTGTTTTAAATCATGCTGATTTATGTTTCATCAAAGTACAAGGTTAAAGATCCAATTTCAGCATACTTGCTTGAATTGTGTAACTCTTTCTTTTGTGTGTAGCAATAGACTGCTTTTGTTGGCTGAATTGAAAATTGAAGATTGCATTAAAAGATGGGTTACAGGTTCTTGAGTTGTCTGCTGTTGCATATGGGAGCAAGATATTGTTTCTTAGGCCTTGGATCCCAAATAGACCAATTCAAAATCATGACATGGAACATGTTACTTGAGATATCCGGATTTAGTGACCAGGGATAGGAGATTCTGAAAATTTATCTAAGCTGTGAGTCTAATTTCATCAAGTGAATGTCTCTTGGGTTATTTAAGCGTGGTTAAACTATGAAGGCCTGCCCTTTTTACTGATGGAAAGTTGAGGAAGCATAATCATTATCAGCATAGTCTTGCAACTGATTCTGAAAGGATGTTATGAAATTAGAAATATATTTTTGCCCTTTCTGAGCTCATTAAAGACTCCTTTCGCTTTTGCTTCTGCAATGTTTCTCAGGTGGATGCTTGGGCACATTTGTGATTGGTACTTGGTCGGAAACTCACGATGTTCTTGGAGTCGTTGATGACAGTGATACCATCTATTTTGTTAGATCTAATGGAGAAGTGATTAGCAGGATTCCTCTGAGCAATCTTAGGGTTTCTCTACCACTATTAGGCTTGATTTTGCATGATGCAAGTCCTGTTAACCAATCCTGCCTGTAAGTAGAGTCCTTTCGCAAATGGTCTTTTTGGCCGAGTACTTTGTTGGTTGTTTATTGATTACTTTAATTAGTTCCTTTGGCTATCTTTAAGTGGGTTAAATATTTTGTAGGTGCACCTTTAGTATTCTTGCATCCAACGGTTTGCTTCACAACATTGAGCTCAGTCAGGATCCAAGTGCATCTGCATTCTCTGCAGGTGCCTCAAACAATGGAGCTCTGCTAAAGCAGCATTTTCCAAGGAACGTTCTCTGTCTGGACTACAATCCAAGGCTAATGTTGTTTGCTATTGTTGGTAGTTCCGGTAAGGCCCACATTCTAAAGACGTCAGGAAATCTAGGTGTCTGACAACTTTGGTTTCAAGTAGACATCTGGGTGTAATCAGATATATATGTACTTAGGAATGTAAGAAACAATGATGTATAATGACTGTTAATTTGTCTTCTCATTTAAAAGCTTAAGCTCTCAGAGAGAAGAGTGGTTTATACACTTAAAATCCTGTGTGTGGGTTTACCACAAATGCACAACAGTAGCAAGGCTTTACACCATGTTAAATTACTGTTACATCTAGAAACTTAAGGTGTTAGAGAGAAGAGTAATTTATACGCTTAAAAATGACAATTGTTAAAAGTCGTGGGAGAAAGACGCAACTTGCTTCTTGTATGATTTTTTATACTGCGGCTTGCTGTTAAACTTATGGAAACCGAATCACCGAGAAAGGCAATGGGCTAGCCAGTTGCTAAGTGACCACTTTATCTGAAAATGTTTTGTTGCTACAGTGTTTGAATTTACATATTTATTGTAGAGACGAGAAACAGATTAATGTGTGGGATACTCTTTTTACAGGCTTAATGCATGACTCACTCAATGGGTGAAGGAGATTAGATCATGTAATCTCCGATTTGGCACTGTATAAATTAGTGCCATTTAGAAATTCTGATATAGCGAATTGCTAAGAATTAGCCATATTTCTTCTTCTGTAATACCAAGTGTAAATTATACTGTAAATTTGCTTTGATGTGTTAGCTTGAATAATTTATCTGGAGATCACATTTATAGAAATGGATAACAAATCCTTAAGATGACCAAACCTGAGTGTGCCATCATTGTATTAGTCTTATCATTATTTCTGAAGGCCAGGGAAACTTTCCATTTTTGTATGCTTCTCTGGAATCACTTGTCGTGTCTGCAGATAAGATATATTAATAAATGCTCATGATGCTATGATCTGTAGAGGCCTAGCTCACGTTGTACTCAACTGTTCTCTTATGTTTTTGTTTCACAGCATATATTTCTTTGTCAGCTTCTCTGTCTTTGTGACTTATGAGGTACATTTATGCTATTAACTGTGCTTCTAACTTATGATTTTCTCAGGAAATTTCCTTTCTGTTTGGCAAAGGACTAGCTCTTCTGACTTGGAGCTAGTGGTTTCAACAGAGCTTGAATGTATGTATTCTGAGTGTGATAAGAATCCGAGGGTATCTCCAAAGGTGCTAATTTCGCCAGAGGGTAAATATATTGCTACTTTGGATGAGAGAGGTCATATGTACATCTTTAAATTTCATAACGAGCAGCAGTCCCTGTTAAAAATTTATTCTGGAAGAGGTTTCTCCCAAAAGATGGAAACTGATTTTTCAAGTAGAGGGATGGAACCCATGAATGATGTTCTGGATTTTACGTGGTGGTCTGACGTGATACTTGCTTTTGTTGGAAGAAAGGGTAGTTTAACCCTGTTTGATATATGCACTGGTGACAAATTATCAGAGGGTGATTCTATGTACTCCACTCCCCTTTTGGAGAGAGTAGACGAGGTACCTGGGATCCTTTTCCTTTTGGAGTGTACACCATCTGATGTAGAGGGAGCAAGTAACTTATATCTTATTGAGCAGTTTCGCTATATTAACCTGCTATGGAACTTGGTGTCAGTCTCAGAAACATCTGTTACTGAAATGTTTCATTCACTCATCCATAATCAACAGTATCAGAATGCTATTATTTTTGCTGATCAGCATGGGCTGGACAAGGATGTGGTGCTGAAGTCGCAGTGGTTGGCTTCTAAACAAGGAGTAGATGAGATAAATACCTTGCTTTCAACTATTAAGGACCCTAATTTTGTGATTTCTGAGTCTGTGAAGTGTGTAGGACCCACAGAGGAAGCAGTGAAGGTTTTAATTGGTTATGGACTAAGCTTAACCGACTTCTACAGATTTTCTGAGCCACAAGATGACGCAGATAGCCAGATTTGGGATTTTAGGATGGCAAGACTTAAATTGCTGCAGCATAGAGACCGGTTGGAAACTTACGTTGGTATAAATATGGGAAGGTAATACTGATTTCCTCTCCTTTTAAAACAATGAAGCTGTCTGTCCTTTAGAAACCAAAGTTGTGCTATGAATTTCTTGAGATTGTAGTCGGTTCTATTAATCTTTTAACCTTGTATCTCATTGCTTGCATTATCTTTATGATAAATTCGGCTCTTTCTCTCTCTTAAAAAAATTCTCCTCCTCTCTAAAAAAAGAAAACACCCAACGATAATATCTCCCCCTCCCCCCTCCCCCCTCCCCATCCCCCTCCACCCCACCCCAACCAAGTCAGAAGGTGAAACCCATCTCCGGCGCTGCAAGTTCCACCCTTGCAGCCACATTGCCGCAGGTGGTGGTTTTTCTGAAGTGAGTCCAAATCGCTCGGAATGTGTCTAGATTGCTTATTTGTACTTTTTCGGTGGTTTATGGGTATATTTTGTCTTCCACAGGGCTATAGAGCCTCTCTGCCTCTCTTTTGTACATGGCTGTGGTATGGGATTATGGGTATATTTGGTCTTTCACAGGGTTATAGGGGCTCTCTACCTCTCTTTTGTATATTTTGTGGTGCATAGGGGTATATTTTGTCTTTGCAAATTGGCCATGCATCAAGCTGTTTGTAACTTGACTCTCTGATATAAGGCCTCTTTTTTCTAGTAGCGTAGGTAGAATCAAGCCAGGATTCCCTATTTTGAGCAAGAGTATCTTGCTAGCCACAACTTTTGGCTAACCACTATGTAACTTTTGCAAATCTATGAAATTTTGATTCACAAAAAAATATCTCATTGCCTGCATGTATTCGTGATTGTTTGCACATGCAATTGCACCAATTTGGGGCCTCTCTCTTGTTGCTGTTTATGTTTCAGTTTTATGTTATTGACAATGTTATTACTGACTTCCAGCTGATGATTTGGTCTTCTGCAGATTCTCTGTGCTCGAGTACAAGAGATTTCGTGATTTACCGCTCAATGAAGCTGCTATGGTACTTGCAGAAAGTGGGAAAATTGGGGCCTTGAACCTTCTCTTTAAACGTCATCCTCATGCACTCGCTCCCTTCATGTTGGAGATTTTAGCAGCTATTCCCGAAACAATTCCAGTTCAAACGTATGCTCAACTGCTTCCAGGGAGTGCTGCTCCTACAAATATTATTTTGAGGGATGAGGATTGGGTTGAATGTGACACGATGGTTTCATTTATCAGAAGCTTACCTGAGAATCAAAGCAGCAATATCCTGTTCAGTACTGAACCCATTGTCAAAAGGTACAGGGGTTCCCAGTGGCCATCTACCAAAGACCTTTCAGTGTGGTACAAAAGTAGGGCTAGAGATATTGATACCTTGACTGGACTGCTTGACAATTCTATGTGCTTGATTGACTTGGCTTGTCGCAAAGGGATCATTGAACTGCAAGACTTTCTTGAGGACATTTCTTATTTGCACCAGCTCATATATGCTGATGACATCACCTCTAAAACAGATGTCTATCTGAGACTTTGCTCTTGGGAAGTCTTGCCTGATTATGAAAAGTTCAAAATGATGCTTGTGGGAGTAGAAGATAAAAGTGTAGTTGAAACCTTGCAAAAGAAGGCAATCCCGTTCATGCAGAAGAGGTCCAGCTGTATGCCCTTAGAGTCTCGAGCTGGGACAAGGTATGGAACTTCTGATATGGATGTGATGACCGACTCATTTCTAGTTAGATGGTTAAAAGAGATGTCTGCAGAGCATAAATTGGAGACATGCTTGATAATCATTGAAGGGAGCAAAGTGATGGAAAACACTAGTCTTTTCAGGGATGAGGTTGAATTGGTGGAATGTAGTTTGCAATGCATATACTTGTGTTCTGCTATGGATAGATGGGCTACCATGGCATCCATTTTATCGAGACTTCCACAGTTACGAGGTATGTTTTATTGAAAATAGTTGGAGATGTATTTTGGTTCAAACTTGGAATTGGGATTTGAAGGTTAGACGTCAAATCAGTGCAGATACTCATTAAACTCATAATTGTCTGATAGTAGAGAGTAATCGGGTTTGTAACATTTCTTATTGCTTGTCAACATTTACATACAGGAATGTGTATCAACAATATTCTTTTTAACATCTTCATAAAAAATACTGAATATTTTATGCTTTTAGGTCAGATTTTGTCGTTTTAGAAAGTTAAGATGAAGTTATGTTTGAATCTATCATTGTCTTCCTTGATACTCCAATATCCAGTGTCATCTTCCAAATTCCAACCATCATTGGAAGGCCATTCCTTCTCCACTCTTTTTCCAAATCAATCAGCCTTGTCTCTACTTCTTTTTTTTTTAATATTTCATTTTTGCACTTCTTTTACTTCATCTTGACCTACAGTGGCTGATGTACTAACCCACCCGTACCCCACGGATGTTGACATCAATTTCACTTGCAGCTCCTTCAGTGAGTCTCTCATGCAGCAGATCAAGTAGACCTTGTCCTACCGATCAAAGGCCCATTCCATTTCAGTAGGAGAACCTCAACTTGTCCTTCTATGAACATATCAAACAACCATTGTCACCTTTATCCATTTTCTATCTGCATTACACTCTAATCAGACAAACCAGCGCCATTAATTTATCAGCATTATTCCACATAGTGGAGAAAAGGCTTGAGTGTTGTTGTATTCACTGCTTCATCTTTTCCGTACATAGTGGTCTTTGGCTGCTGGCATAAAGAAGAGTGTGGCAGTGGCACTTAGAGGTGCTTCTATGGAGGTGAAGGGGAGGGCAATAGTGGATAGAACTGATGATGAGGTAAGAGAAATACAAAGAAGAATAGTGGGCGTAGAAGGTTCTGGATTAGAGAATGAGCTCGACATTATTGTTTAGGAATATGAAATAGGTACCGGACATAGAGAATTAAAGTGTAAAAAGTAGAGGGAAGGAAAAAGGAAAAAAGAAAAAGAAAAGGAGGGGTTGGGGGACGGTTGGATCCCATATCCTTGAACCCCTATAAGTCAGACATACATGTATCAGTTAAAAAGGTACAATTTCCCTTTTTGGACACCGCAATACCAAACCCACCCTTGCCCGTGAAACTTAAAGTGAGCAACATCCCTATCTTCTTTTTGAGTAGATTCAAAGGTGGTAGAGCACTTACAGGGAAAAGAAAAATGAAAAAGAAAAAGTTGGGATATAGCCCGATGTCTGTATTGGAGTTGCTGCAGTTTTTGCTTATCTAGAGAGGATACGATTTCTGAATGTTCCACTAAATATCTGAGCTTGCAGGTTTGGAGCACGAGGGTCTTCGCACAAGACTGAAACTTGCTGAAGGCCACGTTGAGGCAGGACGTCTTTTGGCGGTTTACCAGGTTTCTGGCTTTCTTTTTTTTTTTTTTGGAAATATTTTCCGGCTTCTTTATTTCTGTAGTTGGTTATCTATGCGATTTGGTCATATTTGATTTATTACTTTCTTGTCTTTTTTCTTTGATGACCTTCAACAAAGTATCACTCTACAGCCAGCTATCTCCTTCTCCCCCTGTCCACTTTTTCTCCTGGGTCCTCCTGCTTAATGTTGAATGAAGCAGCATAGTCACATACACACAAAAAAAAAAAAAAAGCAGCATAGTCTCCTTGCATCATCGGCGTCTCATATATACATATACATATACATAATAGTATATAAATAATATATATGCGTATTGATATACTTATATACACACACAACATATGTACATGTATATATAGATATATGTATATACGTATACATACACATATATACATATAGGTTTACATACATATACACACACATATGTGTACATATATGTATATACATATACGTATACATATATATATGTGTGTGTGTGTATGTATATATCATGCATCCAACATCTGCAATTTGCTTCCGTTCCGGTAGGTTGTGCATTATTCACAATCTATCCCAGCATGCCCACCCTAAAGGAGTAGCGAGGAGTCTCTTTGGCCACACGATTTTATGATTCTGAGAGCAATTAGGCCACCTTATTCGACAGATTCTGTGTTTACAGCAATGCACCTGGAGTCTAACCATCAACCGTTATACCTGTGTTCTTGTGCGTCCACCAGGCTGTTCCTGTGGGTTGCTCCTTATAAATAAATGTTGCAGTAATGCATGCATCAAATATGAATGCATGACAAACCAAAAGGACGCTAGTTTGAGAATGCTCTGAATTGAATTGTTTGCGTGGTTTCCCAACTGTTGAACTTTGATCTCCTTTCTTACTGTTGTAAGGGACCAATCCTTAGGCACCGTGTCTCACATTCATTTTTAAGTTGGTTAGCTGCATCTGCTGTTTAGTCCGATGGATTTGATTTGAAGCAAGCAGTAGGAGTAGCAGTAGTTGTTGTATGTGTGTTTCTTTTTTTTTTCCTGGCCCGGTGGGGGGTGCTGTGATTAATTTGGTTTGAAATATTACTAATGTAATACTTTGTTTAGATGCTTGGTGAAATATGAACATTCTTATATCAAGCTACTTGTGGTGTGATACTGTTTTGTGAACTACTATCCTTAGTGTTTCTTTCTCTTTTGAGCTTTATAGTTTTTCTCAATCAGTGAATAATATGTATTTGGTGCCAGTACGACTGTGCTGTTTGATTTTGAGAGTCCTGTGGAGATACAGGAATGGTGTGTATGTGTAACTGCATCATTCACTATGATTCTTATCTAATATTTAGGTGCCGAAGCCCATTAGTTATTTTCTGGAGGCACACACAGACGAGAAGGGTGTGAAGCAGATTCTCCGTCTCATACTCTCTAAATTCGTTCGACGGCAACAGGGACGATCAGATAATGATTGGACGAATATGTGGCACGATTTGTTGTCTTTACAGGAAAAGGCTTTTCCTTTCCTTGATTTGGAGTATTTGTTGCTAGAATTCTGCAGGGGGCTTCTGAAAGCGGGAAAGTTTTCTCTAGCAAGGAACTATTTGAAGGGCTCTGGTTCTGTACGTTTGGCTGCAGATAAGGCAGAAACACTTGTCATTCAATCTGCCAGAGAATATTTCTTTTCTGCTTCAAGTCTTGATTGTCAAGAAGTATGCTTCAACCTTTTTTACTCTTGCTTTTCGTCTTGTTGTGTTGGTGATTGTGGTTATCACTTCTAGGCTTCATAATTAAATGGTTTTTGACTCTCTAGTGGTGTTCCTGTTTCTAACTTGATTTGGAAAATAAATGATTAGATTCGATGGATATTAACGATGAAATATGTTAGAATTTTCATGATAGGTGAATTGTTAAATTAATGGTTGGGTAGGTGGTGGGACATTTTGGCTGTTGAATGGATGTGTATGAGGCAGTGGTTCTATTTGAAAAAGATGGCAAGATCAGCTAATTCTTTGGCTGCAGAATCTCTGCGCTAAAGATGCCAAATTCCCTGGTCGTTTTTGTATAAGGATGTTGCTTTATGACTATATCGACTAGCATGTTTTGCTCTTCTAAAGGACTTCGGTGCTTGTGCGCGTATGCATGTTTCAGGAGGTAGGCATGGTAGTTATGGAAATAACGTGATATACTTATGTTTGGAACTGAGGCAAGTTACAGGGGTATCTTACCGTCACTTCGATTTGTCTTCCTTGTCATTATATCTTTTATCATGTGCATTTCGCTCTAGAAATAAGCGTTCTCCTTCATTTTTTCTTTTTCATTTTAGATTTTACTGGAGTATATGATTATCACCTATTATTTTGAATTAAGATCAAGCAAATTACAGAAGGCAATCTTGCCATTTCATCAGCCTTCTTTTCCTAGGTTGTGCTTTTTTATCATCTTGTGTAATTCACTGCTTAGTAATGCCTAAACTTCTAATCACCAGAAATGGATATCTTCTTCTACAATTCTTTTTTCCTATTCTCCACTTCATTTTTGAATAATCTTTTTCATGTTGAAAAGGCTTGTAGACCCACTAGGTTCATGTCCAAAATGGTCTGGAAAAAATATTGGAATGATGCTTTGAGCAAATGCAATCATCAAGTTGTTGTTTCTTGTATTAGGTATGGAAGGCTAAGGAGTGTCTCGATATCTTGCCTAGCAGTAGAAATGCTAGAGCAGAGGCTGATATTATTGATGCTGTCACTTTGAAACTTCCAAACCTTGGAGTGAATATTCTGCCTTTGCAATTTAGGCAGATGAAAGATCCTATGGAAGTAGTTAAGTTGGCCATCAGAAGTCAAGCTGGGGCATATCTCAACGTTGACGGTCTTATCGAAGTCGCCAAACTTTTGGGTTTGAGCTCACAAGATGATATATCATCTGTACAAGAAGCTATTGCTCGAGAAGCAGCAGTAGCTGGAGATCTGCAACTGTCTTTTGACCTGTGTCTTGTTTTGGCTAAAAAGGGACATGGCTCTGTTTGGGATTTGTGTACTGCACTTGCAAGAGGTCCTGCTTTGGAGAATATGGATGTAATCTCTCGAAAAAATCTGTTAGGTTTTGCTTTGAGCCATTGCGATGAAGAATCTATTGGGGAGCTGCTACAGTCCTGGAAAGATCTTGATATGCTAGAACAATGTCAAACTTTGAAACTAAGGGAAGGCGAGCAGCTGAGATCCTCAATCCATGATCCGTCCACTATCACATATTCCCTTTATGATCCTCAGGATATGGTGGACCGAAGTTCTTCAGGAAACATTGGTAGTTTCGAGGTTGAAGATACTCAGTTTCATATCAGAAGTATGCTCTCTCAAGTGGCTCGGAACATGGCCTCTGAGAGTGATTATTTGTGGGATTCTATATTGGAAAATGGGAAGATCATGTCCTTTGCTGCTCAACACCTTCCATGGTTGCTTCGGGTTTGTAATGAAGCAGAAACCAATTATAAGAATCATGTATCCGGCTCAATTCTGTTGAAACGATATGCGAGTATTAGGACACAAGTAATTTTGACTATCATTTCATGGTTGGCAAGAAATGGATTTGCTCCCAAAGATGATTTGATTATCTCCCTTGCTAAATCAATCATGGCATCTCCAGTTACTGAAGAGGAAGATATCATAGGTTGCTCCTTTCTTTTAAATCTTGCTGATGCCTTTCAAGGGGTAGATGTGATAGAAGGACTTGTACAAATGAGGGAGAACTACAGTGAAATCAGTAGTGCCATGAATGTTGGAGTGACATATGGTTTATTACACAATCGTGGATCTGAATGTATGGGTCCTACACAGAGGAGGGTGTTGCTGCTCAGGGAATTTCAGCAGAGACAGCAATCTGTTGTTTCCGGTGATTAATCTCAACTCAAGATACATATGTATATGTGTATGTGGGTTAGTGTATTGTTAGTTTCATTTCGTGAAAATCCTGTTTTAGCTAAAATACCTGGCAGGCAAGTACAGCATTTTACTTCAAAATTCAACAGGGTGCCCCACCTTCCTTGGGCCTTATGAACTTTCCAAACTTTTCCTCCACAATATATTTTCTTTGCTTTATGTTGACTGCTGCTGTATACATATATGTAGTGTATGCTGGCTTGTGTCATAGCAGAAGAAACCTAGTAAGAAGATTATAAGTAAAGCTGCATCCTTTGGGTCCAAAGTGGCTTGACCCTCCCCAAGCCCCGGATATCCTGAAATTTTATTGTCCCAATCCACCTCTGATTTTAATGTTGTTTTGAGAAAGTCGGATGCAATTTGCTCTAGAAAGAAAGTTGGATTCAATTTGCTTTTTATTTCCTTTTATGTTCTTAATTCCAATGTCTGTGCCCTTTTCTTTGTCTAGATGAAATAGATGAGTTTGACATGGCACAGTCTACATTCTGGAAGGAATGGAACCTCAAATTAGAAGAACAGAGGCGTGTGGCAGAAGAATCAAGGATTTTGGAACAAATAATTCCTGGTATTGAAACCACTCGTTTTTTCTCGGGAGACATGGATTACATAGAGAGTGTTGTGTTTTCCCTTATTGAATCTGTAAAAGAAGGGAAGATTCAAATATTAAAGGATGTTCTTAGATTGGCCGAAATGTATGGCTTGGACAATACTAAGGTATGTTTGCATCTTGCATAACATAAGGCTCGAGTTTGTGACATGGCTAATGTTTCTATCATGGAAGAGCTTAAGGTTTACTAGCATTTAGCATGCTAACTTTACTCAGTTTAATAAACCGAGCAGGTGCTCATGCACAAGCCACCTGTTTAACTATTATATTGAATTCTCTTTTTCTCTTCAGGTGCTACTACGCTATATGAGTTGTATCCTCGTTTCTGGATTTTGGACAGTTGATGACATTGCAGCTGACCTTTCAGAGTTCAAAGAAGTGCTTTTTGCTTCTGCTGTTGACGCCATAAAAATAATTAGTGTTACTGTTTATCCCGTGGTTGATGGGCGTGACAAAGAGCGGCTTGCTTGCATATATGGTCTTCTTTCGCAGTGCTACTTTAGCTTACAAGAACCAGAAGAGCCATTTGTTTACAAAGATCCATCCCCTGCAAACGCTGCCAAGTTAGCACATTTCTGTAGGATTGTGGGACAAGAGTGCCTTGGGGTTTCCTCAATTCATGGTTTGAACTTCAAAAATATTGCTGGATTGCAACATCTGAACTGGGATAGCTTTAATAATGAGGTGTCCTCTTACATCGATGAAAGCAATGTAGACACTCTGGCAAATATGGTCCGTAACCTTGTCGGTCTTTATGGAGATTCAGTACCTCAAGGCATTCTACAGTGGCAGGATGTCTATAGAAGTTTTGTATTGAATAAGTTAACAACTCTAGAGGCAAGATCTAAGATAGAGGTCAATTTCCTCAGCTCAGAAAATGTCCATTCTTTTGTCTGTCAGCTTGAACAGACATATGATGTGCTGCGCAAATTTATGAAATTCATTGATAATCCAGTTCTTTTGGACTTGGTGAAACGATTCTTCACCATGATTCTGCCCACTGAGAATACCTTGAGTATATCTTCTGACCAAATGTGGAAGGAGTCTCTCATCATGCTACTGAATGTATGGATTAAAATTATGAATGACATAGAGGACCTGAAAATTTTTGATGAGTGCGGTGAGGGTTTTTGTTCCGAACGTTTAGTAAGTTCTCTCGAAGTGTTTGTAAGTTTGATTACGGAGGGGAAAGTATCTCCTTATGAAGGTTGGGGCACTGTGGTTGCCTTTGTCAACTTTGACCTCCTGGGCAGTGTTGGGGATGAAGTATTTAATTTCTGCAAAGCAATGCTTTTCTCAGGATGTAGGTTTTCAGCTATAATGGATGTATTTACGTGTGCTTCGCATAATTCACCTCTTGGATCAGCTAGGATATCACATGCTGCAAGAATTGCTGTTAGCATCCAGGATCTTCCTAATCTCTATTTAAGAATACTGGAGACCACGTGGCGAGATTTGGCTGGTGGATTCGTTGGACAAAATTTGCAGCATTTGGTGTCTTCTTTGTGCAAGTTGGAGGGTGATTTGGAGACTTTAGATAGAGTTAGGCAGGCAGTTTGGAGTAGGCTGGCTGAGGTATCTGAAGACCTGGAGTTTTCTAGTCAAATCCGAGTATATGTCTTGGAGCTAATGCAGTGTATTGCGGCTACTGATAAAAGTGCGAAACTGTTTTCTTCTGAACTGCAGGCCAGTGTTAATCCGTGGGAAGGATGGCAAAATGTACAAAGGGAAACTCTACATCGCAAGATCAGCGATGATGGTACTATGAACATCTCAGATACATCCAACAGGTTTACGAGCACTCTGGTTGCACTTAAATCATCTCAGCTGTTGTCCGATATCTCACCAAAAATGGAAATTACTCCTGAAGATCTACTTACAATTGAGTCAGCTGTGCTTTGCTTTCATAAAGCATGTGAAGGTGCCGCATCTGCATCTCACATTGATGCCTTGGTAGCAATGTTGCAGGAGTGGGATTTCCTCTTTGTTACGGGGAATGTAGACTCTCTTAAAGTATCCGACTGTGGCAACCGTTGGAACAATGACGACTGGGATGAAGGATGGGAAAGTTTTGGGGAAGAACCTGTGGAGAAAGAGACGAATAGTAGCAGTAATTTGTCAGTTCATCCGCTACATGCATGTTGGTTGGAGATATTCAAAAAATTGATGGTACTCTCTGAACATAGGACCTTGTTGAAATTGATTGGTAAACATAGCTCTGTGACCAAGAAAATTTTGCTGGACGAAGATGACGCACGTTGCTTGAACCTAATAATGCTTGAAATTGATTGCTTTCTAGCTCTCAAGATAATGCTGTTGTTTCCTTTTGAAGAATTAAAGCTTCAATGCTTAGATGCAATAGAGGACAGGTTGAAGCAAGGCGTGTCCAAGGAACTTGGCAAGGATTATGAAATGCTGATCCTGGTTTTGTCCTCTGGTATTGTACGGGATATCGTCACCAAATCCTCCTACGGCACGACCTTCTCATATCTTTGCTACATGGTTGGAAATATTTCTCGCGTTTTCCAAGAGGCTCAATTAGTGAGGCTTAAAGATTCAACAACTAACGAAGACGAAAGAAGCCAAAACTTTAATCGTGTATTTGCAGACCTTCTGTTCCCATGTTTCGTTGCAGAGCTTGTGCAAGCTGATCAGAAAATTTTGGCAGGATTTCTTGTGACGAAGTTTGTGCATACAAACCCTTCCCTTAGCTTATTAAACGTGGCAGAGGATAGTCTTAGAATGTACTTCCTAAAGAAAGTCGAAACTCTGGAAGAAGATGAATCCATTTGGGAGGGCACTGACTTTGAAGAGCATCTGGTGAATTGCATATCCAGTATGAGAGGCAGATTCGGGAATCTAATGCAGTTAACCCTGGACCTATGTTCGTGAACATATTTGCTACGAATCTGTTATTTGGTTTCATAATTTATTATCTTAAAAAAAAAAATTTTGCAAGTCTTCTATTAGGTCGACTAGGTCTGCAGCTGGTTGACAGAAAACGGTGGAGTTGGTGAATTTGGAGTCTGTACATTGAAATTCAGATACCAGCACTAAAGCAAAAAAGGTGGTATATGAGAGGTGTCATGGTATTAAAAGAGAGGCATATATCAGTTTTCATGTGTCGGTCAAGTTTTCCATCTTCTTTTTCAAGTCTGTTTTTGTTTAGTTTCCAGTTCCTTAGGAAGTGCATTCCCTACAAAGGAACCCAGTGTGCTAAATGGTGAGGATTTTCTGATCTTCTTTTGTCACTTTAGTGCCATCAAAAGACTATCCTGGAATAAATATGAGTCACTCAATAATTATATAAAGGTAAATGGACTTACGCCAACGTTGATTCTTCATTTTCTCATTATTTTATTTTCTTTATTTATTTTGCCATTCTTCCACTATCTATCTCTTTTCTTTTACAGTCTCGCATTATGTACCTCTATTTTATTGATTACTGACTAATTATATATGGGTAGTAACTCCATTTTTTAAAAAAAAGGAATATGGATAGCAATTGATTCTCAAATACTAGAACTGTTAATTCGCGGAGTAATGTACTCTTCTTTTATTTATTTATTTATTTTTTTGGGGCAAGGGTACTATACTCCTTGAAAATAATTCATATTCTTTAAACCCCTTGCTTTGCAAATTATCAAATCCTTACCATTATTAGTATGTGTTATATAAATGCTTTAACAGTTAAAAACCGATATATTGCCGCTATAGTTCAATATGTCATTCAAATTTCATCGTAAAACCCACTGCGTGTGTTTCTGGTTGCGTCCATCTAACCTGGCTACAGGCGAAAGTCTTTAAGCTAGGTAATGTTGTTGTTTTTGTTTTAAAAAAAAATACAAATTCCAAATTTCAAAATGGTATTAAAGTGTAATTTGGTGGGGATGCAATCTCCTCACCCTCAATCTCCTCATCACATTCATGACTACGCGACACGTGGCAGCAGGGTGGGGTGGTGAGGCTAGATGCGGGTAACTTTCATCTAGACTTGCACCCTTTTTTGATCCCATCGTGCGGTGACGTGGGGTGAATAAAAATGGGTGAGAGTATCCTATCCGAAATTGGTGGGAGTGGAAATGAAGGAGATTTGAAACAGTTGGCCTCCTGTGTTTCATGACATCAACATGACTCGTCTCCATTTCAAAATGACAATTAGATAATTCTGAATCTTAATTCTTAAACTGCGAAATCAGAAACTAGAAGGCATCAGTTCAGCAACAATAGACTTTGACGGTAATCATGATCGAGCGATTGCCGATAGATGTGTGTTTGAAGATTTTATGTTTGTTGGATCATCAGAATCTTGCAACTACTGAATTAGGTCAGTTAATAGTCTATGCTTCTGCTAATTTTCTGTAATTTTAGATTCATGAGATGAAATTTTACCTGTCGAGTATCCAAGTTCATGCAGTTCTCCTTGTTTTCCTTTGGATTTTCGATTTCTTTTTCTGTAGGATCATATCTAAGTCGAATTCGTATCCTTGTTTTCATTCGAATTGTTGGATCAATTCTGTATCTTCGAAAATTCCCCTTTCAAGTAATTGTGAAACATATATTTGGCAATTTGGTTAGTTTAGTTTACTGGAGTTGTGTTGGCTTCTCGTTGATCGGCCATCAAGAGCTTGAGGAAAAATTTCTCGAAAAATGATCAGAGAAATCAAATTCTTGTGTGAGAAGACATCTAGGCTCTTGATTTTCCTCCAGTTAAATTGCTTGATGATTGCTTATTCAATTCGTTGACGATGGAGATGCTTTTTTTTTTTTTGGGTTGAAGTTTGCAGGAAATGGAGATCTTTGGCTTCAGAGAACACTTTATGATTCAACCTGTTCATAATCAGATGGGGAAAAGATAGTGCCGCATTCTATCCACCTGAAGATTCCAAATCATGGAAAGATGTATATGTAGTGCACGATCGATCCAACCGAGTTGGACTGTAAGCTGAATAACTTATGCATTTATATAGTTATCTTTGTTTCTTTGACTGTACAAAGACTGCCTGATACCAGCACCAACTGTAAGTACATAATAAATATCCAATCGTCAATGGATCTGTTTCAGAAATTAGTTCATTTAAATCCATATCTAATGCTGATTCTATGATTCCAGGGGGCTTAGAATCATTAGAGAAGGGGATGATTATTATCTTGTTCACCAAGGCCAGATACAACGGCATTTAGGTACAAGAATGCCAGAGACGACAGAAAGCCAACAACCGCCTGGAACCATTATAAGAGGGGAGTTTATAACTGATGATGAACCTTGTGCAGGTATTTTGGACAAAATTATTTTCTTTATTGGAGACTTGGAAAATGCCTCTCTACATGCGAAGAAAAGACGAACTCTTTAGCTATATTCATCATGTGCTTGTTCATTCCCTCTTTCCTGTTATATGTATGCTGTATGTGTTGTACTATCACAATCACTTTGCTGCGTAGCATAAGTTATGGCAATGCTAAGTAACAATGGAACAAAGTATATTCTCGTATGTGCATTATAGGATGTTCATCTTGGATTTCAATTCATGGTTCTGTCTTATATGTGGGAGACTTGTAGACTCTAGTTCCTGGATCCCCTGACATCTTTTGTCCTTGTCTTTGTTTATTGTCACATTAGGTACTTGTGAAAGTTAACCCAAAGTAGCACTTCTCTAAACAAATTCCAAAAATTACACCACTTGTTGGATGACCTACGAAAGATAGTGTTTGGAGGCCTGTGTTATAACTTGCTGGACCACCAGCTATTAGTTCTATAGAAATCGCGTATTTGTATGGACATGCCAGAGTCACATACCAGCTTCGGTGCAGGTAAATTTTGTCTGCTAAACTACGTGGTGGACAAAGTACCTCTCTGCTCAAGGTAAAGGGCATTTTTTTTTTTCCAGTGAGCTGAGAAATGTCTGTTTTCGGTGAGACCTTTTTCTAGAGGCGATTTCAATCAAATTTGTTACTGAGAAGTCTGTGTCTGTTGCCTTTCTTTATTATAGGTCAAATGTTGTTAATTATCTGATTAGATGACCAGTTGAGTTGAGTTTTCATTATTAAGTATAAGACAAATGTTACCATCGAGCGATACAAAGCAAGACTGGTAGCCAAAGGATATACACAAACATATGGTATCGACTACTTAAAGACTTTCTCTCCGGTTGTAATGGTTGAAACCATCAGAGTACTGTTCTCGATAGCAGAAAGTAAAGATTGACCGCTATATCGAAGAAAGAAGAAATATAGAAGCACCAGATTTTTCCAATGAGTTTCGGAACAATGAGGTATGCAAACTGAAGAAGGCTATCTATGAACTAAAACAATTTCCTCGTGTGTGGTTTGAGAGATATAGGGTAGCTATGAAATCGAAGGGATACAACCAAAGCAATGTTGATCATACATTGTTCTTCAAACAAAACGGAACTTTGATTGCCTGCTTGATCATATATGTTGATGATATGAGCATAATAGGAAGTGACAAGGAAGAAATCGAACGACACGGAAAGAATCTGTTGATGGAGTTAGAGATAAAGGATCTAGGGAGGTGTATTTTCTAAGGATTGAGGTTCTTCGATCAAATAGAGGAATTTTCATCTCCTAATGAAAATACATACTAGACCTGTTGACCGAAGTTGGGATGGTAGACTGCAAACTCAATGGTACTTTGATGATGCCTAACCACAAGCTAAAATGAAAGAAAGGGCTCCATTGGCAAATCGAAAACAATACCGAAGACTAGTGGAAAAGTTGATATATATCTCTCGTACAAGACCTGATATTGCTTATGCTATTGTAGTGGTGTGTCTTCTCATACACCAACCACAAGAAACATATATAGAGATAGTCATAAGGATAATCCAGTACTTGAAAGACACACCAGGTAGGGGCATTATGTTCGAAAGAAATGGAAGCCTGAATATTGAGGTCTTTACTGATGCTGATTGGGTAAAAAAAATCCAAACGATCGGCGACCCACTTTAGGATACTTCACCTTGGTAGGCGATAATCTAGCCATGTGGAAGAACAAGAAACAAAAGGTGGGGTGACATTATCCAATGCGGATGCAGAATTCAGAGGAATTGAGAGATGTCTTATGGAGATTTTATGGTTGAAAAGGTTGACGAATGAGATTGAGTTTCCACTGAAACTTCCGACTGAGTTAATGTGCAACAAAAAGGCATCAATTAGTATCGTGAAAATCCAATGCAGCACAATCAGAGAAAACATGTGGAGGTAAATAGACATTTTATAAAGGAGAATATTGAAGAAGGAAAGGTTGAACTCCCTTTTGTGCAATTGGAGAATCAGTCGGCGCACATCCTCACTAAAAGAGTCAGTGAAAGGATATTTGATTTAACATTGTGTAAGTTAGATATTGGAGATCCCACTACTCAACTTGAAAGAGGCTGCAATAATAGGATCAAATCTTTGTAATTATGTCAAATCAATTATGTATTAATTGTATTTATCACCTACTGTAGTAGCTATGAACTAGTTTTATTTATAGAAACTTTACACACTATCAAATTCAACAACAACAAAAAAACGATTCATTCACATACTCAGCGCTTAATATATTGGTCTAGCGATACTCTCTTTTTCCTTTGTTTTTTCCTGACAGAGGTCGGTCTATGCCTCTTATCACATTAATCACATTAAAATCATGTACCGTTGTATTAACTACTAGTCAACAACGAAGAGAAAAAACGAACACTAAAGTTAGCACCCAGATAGGTTAGATTTAACCAAATACGTGATTAATAATTTGACGTGCATAGAAACAGAAGTAATTTTAACATATTGTCATGCTTTCGTTGATATAATGCTACATGGTTCTCTATGTCAAAATATTTTCTCGCTAAATGTCGTTTGGATGGAAATTTTAACTTAGTTTTAGGGTCGACAACTTATACATAATTATACTTTGTACGTACTAAAAAGCTGGGGTGTTAAGTGTGTGGGGACAGGTGGTCAAAAGATGAATTTGCATTATTCTCCTGCATGGTCCATGTTAAAGGAAAAAAGAAAACACAACTCTACTTGAAAGGTATGAGAACTTGGGTATGATGGTCTTGTCCGACTAAAAATGATAAACTCAAATTTCCTTTTAGATTTTTATGAATCATTCTGTACTACGTTTTTCTTTATCTATTCTCAATCTGATATTATATCTGTGTACGACACCCAATCAACATAAATGTCTTAAAATCCAAAAATAAATTTTAAGGGTGCAAGCAGCAAACTACCACAAATATTCATACATTTAGAACAAACCGCCTATTCTTCCCCGCTCCGGCCCACTATTCTCAGAATAACACAAAGAAGGAAATAGTAAACCTATTATGAATTATAATGTGCCAAGTAAAGCTACCAGAACATTTGCAAGGAAATTTTCTTCACGATACAAATGCTCGCAAATATTATAGTTACCAGTTACAAAATTAGAGACCCAAGTGGAACCTGAAGAACTTAACTGTTGAAACACCAAAATTGGAAGGGCCAACAGAATAACAACAGTAGCTGAGGTAACATGAATGTTGACACGTCTTTGTTTGTATAAACACGAGCCACAAACAATTCTATAGATATATGATCCTTCTGACAATCCTCTTTGGTGGTATTGCCGGACAGGCTTCAGTTCTCGAAATAAGTGAGTCACTAATGAATCCAATATGTTCCTGCTACAACATCCCACGGCTATAGCAACCTTATCTTGAGAAACTTCTGTCCTTTTTCTTTGATGACTTCAAGGAGCGTTTAATGGTTCTGCCTCTGTATCTCTCTCTTTCATTGCTGTCCACTCTTCTGTCTCTGCAAAATTTCCCAAGTCTCAGGTCAAGAGGATACAGAAGCTATTATATGCTTGAAGGCAGGTTTAAAATACAACAGGACACTATGGTGAAAACTGAAAGAAAATATCAAATTCATTAGATATAGGTCACTTCTTTTTTCGCTCCGCAACTTCAACAACTTCTGCAACTCCAAAATAGCCGTTTCACCCAGCTGTAACCGTCCAACGCCGACGGTTTTCCGGCAGCCAACTGACCTTTTCATGGCGGAACTACACCCGGAACGTAGTCCAGAGGAGATGGATCAAATTCATCGTAGTGTAAAGAAATATAAAAGACCTGCAGTCACCGAACCATCGAGTCTCATTGACCGGCCATGGACACAGCCGAAAGTGTGGGCAGATCTGGTTAGAGCACCACTCCCAGCCAACTTGCTCCCAGATGGAGAATTATATACTGGGGATGGGGAGATTGATGACGACGAGGAGGACGAGGGTATTCATTTGCAATCTCAAGCCATGTTCGAGTGCAACGATATTGGCCCGGGAAGGGTGGTGGTGGACATTCCCGTGGAGGAGTGTAAACTGTTGTGGCGATCTTGTCGTCGAGCGCTTATTGTTAAACCACTAGGCCGAAACGTTTCCTTTCGGGTATTGTCGCATCGTTTGACAGATATGTGGGCTCTCAGTCGCCGGATTGACATCATCGCCTTGGAAGATGGGATTGACATCATCGACTTGGAAGATGGATTTTATGTGGTGAGATTTTATTCAAAAGATGATTATACACATGTTTTAGAGGAAGGGCCGTGGACAATCCAGGGCCATTACCTAACCGTTGCTAAATTCCGGCCTGGATTTTTGCCATCTGCGAGACTCTGTCTTCCACTATGGTGTGGGTAAGAATCCCCAGACTGTCACTGCAGTTTTTCAATGAAGCTGTCCTGATGCGTATTGGTGACCAACTAGGAACAACAGTAAAAATAGATAAGAACACAACAATGGTGTCACGGGGAAGTATGCGCGTGTGTGCGTTGAAGTGGACTTACAAAAACCACTTATCTCAACAGTTATTGTTATTGGGCACCACTTGAAGATTGAGTACGAAAGTCTCCATACATAACCCTCACACTGATAACTCTGCGACTCGTGCTCATGAAGAGGATCCTTTTGGACCTTGGATGATTGCCCGGAATAATAATCGAAGAAGGGGACAGATTCACGGCAATCTGATATACTTAATGCTGCTGCTCACCAAGACATTGGTACTTCGGCTGTGTCTACCAATGGAAATTTAACTGCACCGGGTTCCCGCTTTGCCCCAATTTCAGAAGAGGAGGAAAATACGAATCCAGAAAATTTAGTCCACAGCTTAGAGAAGGCTTTTGAGGGAATTCCACATTACGGACCACCTACAAAATTTCGAGTAGCAAGTCCCAACTGGGAAAGCCACGGGAGCGCAAAAGTAAAGGCGTAGTAGTGAAGGATACATCTCGAGTGAAAGTGCAGCTCCCTCGTCCAACGGCCACCGGTCCGTCCAGCAATGTCCCGAGGAATGAATGCAGTCCGAGTAATCATACGACACCAGCGAAAACATTAGAAGCAGTGACTATCCTGCAGCGTTCGTTGCATGACATAACAAATGCTAACTTGCAAGCTTCGGATATCGGCCGACCTATAGTTTTTGATATTCGGAGCAATCAGTCCGACATTCTCCCAGGTGAACAGATTAAACAACACCCACCGGATACCCATCGTGACACGAGCATGTTGGTTGATGTAGAAGAGCCCCAGGGAATGAGAGGTCCGCTACGGACCCAGGTGATACCATTACAAGCCCGAGAAGCAGGCTTGGAAAGATCACCTAATATTGTTTCCATATGAAACTACTCTCCTGGAATTGTCGCGGTGCTGGATCGCCGGACACAATCAGATATGTGATACGATTAAGTTGTGATCATAAGCCTAATATCCTCTTTCTTATGGAAACTCGAGTTCCCAGTGTACAAGCTCGACGCATTCTCCGGAGGTCACATTTTACACAACTTGCTGCAGTTGAAGTTCGAGGATTTGCAGGTGGTCTTTGGTGTTTCTGGGATGACCAGGCTATTCGAATCCGAGTACTCTCATTCACAGCACAGTTATTGAATATTGCTCTTATTACTAATGATTCTATTTCCAATCTCATTTCACTTGTATATGCCTCCCCGAGTGCAAGTATTCGTGAGCAGTTGTATAAGTATGTGGAAAACATGGCCTACTATGTCAATATCCCATGGATTTTAGTGGGGGATTTTAACATGGTATTAAGTCAAGAAGATAAGAGAGGGGGGCGGCCTGTAGGAGCTGCTGTCGACCGGATGCAAAGAATGATTGATGAATATGACCTCATCGAGCATGCTTTCTCGGGTCACCGGTTCACTTGGTCCAATGGACAGTTGGGTAGATTTCTCATTGAACAGAGGCTTGATCAAGCATGGGCTAATCGGACATGGCACCTCAAATTTCAATCATCCACATTGCAACATCTTACCCTTCTTTATTCTGATCATAGCCCGCTACTTCCCACCACGCAGGTGTCTCCGCAAGACACCAATCCTGGCCGAATTTTTAAATTTCAAGCCAATTGGATGGATCACCCAGATTTTGCAGCATTCATGGCATCCGCTTGGAAACCAATCACAGGTGATTTTTGCCGTACTGTGGCAGAATTTAAAATTTGAATAGAAGAGTGGAGGAAAATGTTTTTGGGAACTTGTCATATCGACGTAAAAGTTGTTTAGCCCGAATTGCAGGAATACAAAAAGCGTTGGCCTCAAAACCTTCCTCTTATCTAACGTCTCTTCAAAATGAACTTCGTAAGGAATTCCATGATATACTTGTTCAGGAGGACACCTACTGACAGCAGAGAAGTCACTTGCAATGGTTAATTGATGGAGAACGTAACAGCAGATTTTTCCATCTTTCAATGGCTACCAAACGTAAAAGGAATTATGTCTCCCGTCTGAAGAATGGTGAGGGGTTATGGTTTGAAAGTACAGAAGGTATGGAAAAAATTGTTTTACACTACTATAAAGAACTTTCTTCGACCGAGCATGATATTGTTCCCGCAATGGCCGACATCCACATTCCCACACTCAACCACTCGGACCGTGGGTGGTAAAATCGGCCGATTCTTGATACAGAAGTGGAGCAAGCTATTTTTCAAATGGGTGCGTACAAGGCCCCCGGGGCCCGGACGGCTTACAACCTGTTTTTTACCAGCGTAATTGGCATGTGGTTCGAAAGGAAGTCACTGACTTTGTACTTGAGGCCTTCCGCAACCAAAGATACCCACCGGAGTTGAATGCAACAACGATCTCATTAATTCCGAAGAATACAAATCCTGAGGGGGCGTCCCAATTCTGTCCAATTACTTTGATGAACGTGATTGTTAAGTGATGAAGCCGGGTCTTCACCAAGGGTCTAGATGACCTCAATTTAACTCCGTCAGTTGACGCAAAGAATGTGTCAACTGGAATGGAAAAAATATGTAGCTGGAATAGCGCCAAATGTCCTGCACAAAGTAGCACAGGTCAGAGGTCCCGGGGGCAAACCCTCCGACGCTCAAGTCATTTTGGTCCATATCTCACTGAGATTATAATGTAAAGGATAAGTTAGGAAATTTTTATCGTCCTCTCCGAAGAGCAGAGTGTATGTCCCCCTTGTAAAGTCTGATCTCCCTTGCTTTATAGATCTTTTCCCGCCTTTAACCTTTGAAAATGGACTGTGGACAAGATGCTTCCTTGGGGCAGAGAACCTAGGCCGTTGTAGGTCTGCTGATGTGATCAATAGGTCGACTGATGTGACTGATAGACTGGCCGCTGTGAGTCTGTGACTTTGGCGTGTTCAAGAAGGCCATACAGCTGTAGTTGATATATTGGAGAAGTATCTCCGTTTGAGGGTCCCATGAAGTATTATCGTAATGGGTTTATTTTGCTGTGGTACACAGCTGCTCTCTGCTGAAGTGCACGACCTGCTGTGGTACACAGCTGAACCTTGCCGAAGTGCGTGTCTTGGCCTCTCCGAAATGCATGACTAAGTATTGCATAAATGAAGTAGTCCGAAGTGCGGCATTTGAACATATATTGAAGTTAATGCCGAGGTGCAAACCTTAAATAGATTCTTTGGCGTTATAAGGGTGTCATATTGCCCCACTGAGGTGCTGCTGAGGTCGGACAGCTATTCTTAAGCACTAACCCACTGACCTGCAATACTTTGTATACTGGGCTATTAGGATTAAACTGTTGACTGTTATTGACTAACTGACGATCCGGTTATGGTTTATCATTAAGGTAATTACTAAAATCATTGCAAACCGGCTTAAAGGGGCAATTTAGATATTCTACACACATTGCGGGATTGCAGTTGGTCCAGGCAAGTATGGCGTCTGATTGTCGGCCATCAAGATTTTCCCCAATTCTGTAACTTTCAAGACACTTTTGAGTGGGTTTCGCCAACCTGTCGGCATCATGGGGTTCCATGGAGGTGTCGGGCGAATGGCGACATGTTTTTCGGGAAGTGAGTATTTGGTATTGGAGAAACCAGAAAGTTCATGGCTGCATAACTCAGTTCCCTCTCCCTACTTGTGTTAGGGATGAAATAGTTTGTCATGTAAATAAGTTATTGTTAGCTCATAGCATTCCGGGTAGAATAGTAGCATCAGACGTAAATTCTTAGTACCTTGGTGTATGACTGGCTGTAACCATGCATTCTATTTTCTTCCTTTCCAAAAAAAAGAAAAAAAAAACTGAAAGAAAATCTGTAAACCCCCCACCCCCCCAAAAAAAAATGGGAGGAGAAAGAAGTAGAAGAAAGAGCAAGTATGAGGGCAAAAAAGATGAGCAACGAAAGAAAGCAAAAGTGTGTATTGTTGAAGTAAAAGATGCACTCACTGAAAGACGAAAAAAATTCTTCCGAAAACCCTCTCTAGCGGAATGGAAGTTACGGACGGTTACCGAGGGGAGACATCATTACTGACAACTGGCCGCCGTTCACCGGCTGATCAATGGCCGCCAATCTCTGCTCCGATCCAATCAACGATCTGACTGCTGGACATATTGGAGCCGCGAACAAGGTCATTTGGTTATGGAGATTAGAGGAATGAACGGTGGAGGAGTTGCTATCGCGGAAAATGGGAAGGCAATGGTAGATGTTAGTAAAATCCTGCCAAGGTTCCCGCCATCTGTCCCCATGCGGGCGGGGTATTGAACAGCAATGCCGCCACTGGAAATTGAGGTGGAAAACGATCCTGTTCTTGGTAGGCGCGCGAATTGAGTTCAGGAGAGTCTGCAGCCATCATATCAGAGAAGATTTGAGTTCCCTCCACCGCAGGTGATTGATGGTCTCTTTGTCCCGAAGATTCAGAAGGATGATGTGGCCGAGACGGCGGTGAAATGGCAGAAAGCAGTTGTGGGACAGATTTTGGGCAGCTATCCGCCGTACAAGTACGTAAACAGAAAAATGGAAGAGAAGTGGTGAAATGGCAGAAAGCAGTTGTGGGACAGATTTTGGGCAGCTATCCGCCGTACACGTAAACAGAAAAATGGAAGAGAAGTGGGGAACGCGAGGATTGCTAGAAGTTCAGAAGCTTGATGGTTGGATATTTGTGTTTAGATTTCAAAATGAGGAAGCATAGATGGTTGCACTAAAGTAAGTAGTCGCCGATTGAAATCGGGAGTAGGATGTTGTTTCTTCGACCCTAGGTGCATGATAAGTGTTTAAGGAAAGAGGAATTCCAGCAATCCCGATTTGGATCAGATTACCAGGTCTGGGATTGCAGTATTATGCCCAAACTGCTTTGGAAAAATTGTCGAGTGCCGTGGGAAACCCCCTGTTTGCTGATAAAAAGACCATCTCCCAAGAGAGGGTGGCTTATGCCCGGCTATTGTGGAGGTCAAGGTGGGCACTGAGATGTCAAAAACAATTTTCTTTCTGAATGAGGATGACGTGCGAATGGCACAAGCGGTGCAATACGAATGAGTGCGTGCCACCTCAATGTGAAAAATGTGAGGTATTTAAACATAACAATTCTGCGTGTCCAAAGCAGAGAGTATAGAGTAGGGCTGAAAAGGTTTTCCAACAAACAGGAAGGACTTGGTGTCCAAGGAATGTGGGAGTAGAACCAAAGTAAGAAGTTGAAACATGGACGGAGACAGTTGATAATGGTGAAGAAAGGAGTGAGGGGAAAATACGGGAAAAATATTGGTGAAACCGTTTCAAAGTGATGTGGGCCTGGAACCAGAAATGAGAAGCACAGAACAATAACAGACGCCAACACATGGGGGTGGAAAGAAAGGGAGGATAAGGAACGCCCAAGAACTGGGCAGGGAGATGTTGAAACATCAAATCCATACGAATCATTAGAAGATGGTAATGTGGTTACTGAATTACATGAGCTACGTGATGCATATGGTTCAACAGAGGGGAATGAGGTCTTTGAGCCTGAATCAGAAAGCAAGGTGCATGATAACGAGGGTGAACGACAAATAGAGGATGATAGGCCAAATGGGAAACCCAAAAACAAAGGTTCAAAGAAAGGACCTAAGAAGAGGAAGAAGGGGAAGGGAGAAAAATATTATAACTTCATATGAAAGTTGTGTGCTGGAATGTACGGGGTAAATGACTCCGGGAAGCGACTAGATGTTGCTCAACTGTGAAAGAGAAGCAGAGTAGAGTTTGTAGGTTGGTAGAGTTAAAAGTAAGGGAGGTAAACATAGAGAAAGTAGCAAAAATTATAATTCCAAATTGGGAGTGTGTATAATGATGTGAAAGGGAAGGTGCCAAGAATTTGGTGCGGGTGGAACACAAAGCAAACTGTAGTTGTTGTAATAGATTTGTGAACAGTGAGGAAAACTAAGTTTTCTGGTGACCACAGTATATGGGAAGAATGATAGAGCAGGTAGGATGGAACTTGTCTAGACTGAGATATCTCCACATGATACATGGTAACAGGCCCATGGAAGACTTTAATGTGATACGAGAAGATATTATAAAAATGTGGAGGAGCTGTGGGGGATCAGGTGGCAGCAAGTGAACACTTCCAAAAATGTATTCAAGATATTGATATACTAGAAATCCCCTCAAGAGGGCAAGAGTTCACATGTGAATGATAAAAGACGGGAAGGCCCGAATATATGCGAAGCTACTATCAAATGAAAGATGGAATGATATGTGCAGGTTTGTGCAGCTAGACTTCCTTTGTCCACTTATATCTGATCATGCTCCTAGAGTGCTAACAATTGACACAGGAATAAAAACTGGGCCCCAGTCGTTCCAAGTTTTGTAAAGGTTGGATTCGATACCCGGACTTTCAGAGAATATTGACAGGGGCTGACAGAATCATAGGGGCAAGAGGAATGGGATCCTATGCAAATCCTATGGGAAAAGTTAAAAAGATTGAAAAGATCACTAAAAAAAACTGAACTATGAGCAATTTAGTGAAATATCGAAAAGGGTGGTTGAGGCGAAGGAAACAGTGGAGGAACTTCAAAACGAGTTGATGCATAGTCTAAGGGATGAGGAACTCCAGAAGAAGGAAACAAATGCAGTGGTCAATTACGGGATGCTACTGGTTGCAGAAGAGGAATTTTATAGAGAAAAATCGAGGGTCAAATGGCTTAAAGAGAGAGATCGAAATACAACGTTTTTAAGTAGAAAAATCCGTCCAACCAAAGTAACTACATATTACATCTACAAACAGAGAATGGTAGCTGGATAGAGGACTATGAAGCTGTAAAACAGGAGGTAATCAGATTTTATGAGAACTTATTCTTCAAAACCGAGACAACTGGTATGTCGGAAAGCTTGAGTAATATAGGCCTAAATGTGTTAGGAGGGGAGCAGATTGAGAGATAACGGCCTGTAACGGATGAAGAAAATAAGAGGATCCCTGTTTAGTAAAAAATCAAACAAGCCCAGGGTCTGGGTGGTTGTACAATAGATTTCTTCAAACTTAACTAGCCAATCGTGAGAGCGGATGTGTTGAAGCTGTACAATATTTCTTTGTGAACGAATACATATACTTCTGAGTGAATGCTACAAGTATATCGCTTCTACCAAAGGTGGAGACTATGGTGAAAATGAAAGACTTCAGGCCTATTGCATGCTGCAATGTGGTAAATAAAATAATCACAAGGGTGATAGGTATTACCAGATTTGATAAATGAACACCAGTGGGTTTTTGTGACAGGCAGGTTGATACAATAAAACGTATGGCTAATGCATGATTTAGTAAAGAATTATAATTCCAAGGATGGAAAACCTAGGTGTGCTAGAAAAGTAGACGTAATGAAGACATGATGAAGTGAGATGGTCAATCTTGATGGATGTAATAAATTGATCGGTTCCTTGACATGTTTAGACAATGGATCTGGCTATGTGTATCCGCGGCTTCTTTCTCCATAAATCTCAATGATAAATTGGTTAGAAGGGTCAAGTCAACAAGGGGACTGAGGCAAGGGGACCCAATGTCTCCTTACCTCTTTATATTGGTCTTTTTTTGTAAGTTACCTCTTTATATTGGTCATGGAAGTGTTAAATAAAATGCTGATCTCGGGGAGCAGAAGGGGGAATTTCAATTCCACCCAAGGTGTGAGAAAATGGGGTTGTCATCCCTAGCCTTTGCAAATGAATTGTTTATATTAGCAAAGACATTTTAATACGGCACATTTTATTAGGAAGAGCTTGCAGGAGTTTGAGGACTTGGCAAGAATAAGACCAAATATGAAGAAGACCGCTGTCTACTTGGCAGGATGTACTGAGGAGCTTAAGAAGCAGATATTCGAAGTGCTGGACATAAAAGAAGATGCATTGCTTATGAGGTATCTGGGAGTGCCATTGGTGACATCACGACTTACCAGAAGAGATTGCATCCCCCTAGTGTAGCGGATTAGATCCTGGGCGGATAAAAAATTATCCCATAGAGACAGAATGCAACTGATAAAATCAGTGGTGCTAAACATACAAGCATATTGTGGCTTCTCTGCGGCAACATATATGACATGGAGGGAAAAGAAAACGAGAATACATGGTGGCCGAAGGAGCCACGCAGGAGAGCTGCTGAAAGGGACCAAAAACCAGATACGGTTGCATGTCGGAACATAGAGAGGCATAAAGAAATCAAAAACGAATTGGGAAATGTGTTAGTTGTGTTTGCCAATGTGCACTTTCAAAAATAGAGAGGCATAAAGAAATCAAACAGGAATTAGGACTTATGTGTTAGTTGTGTTATGCCAACGTGCATTTCAAAAAAGACTGGTAAAAGAGAGCTAGATGGATAGGAAAGATGTATATGTACTGTGAGAACAGTAATGCCGGATGTACATATGCTTATTACAAATGAAATATATTTGGTTTTTAAAAAAAGAGATGCACTCACTTGGTTTATCTGCTATAGCTGCTAGCCTTCTCTGCAATATGGAGGCCACGAAGAGAAAGATCGAGCACATACCGAACATTACGGTGATGGGAAAAGCATTAACCTTCACGTTTCAAAAGCGAACAGGTTAGGGATGAAGAAAATAATGATAATATTTCAGCCAAATATGGTTTTGCACTTGGAACCATATAGGCTTAAAGGTGAACGAGGTATCAAGTGAAAATGCAGATATAAAAAAGTTAAAGTACAAAGGAAATTCTAGTGGGAGGAAATGGTGCAGTATCATGGTGTCTTAAAATGACCAACTGTGCAGAACACGTCCTCTGAATATGGGAATTGAATGAAGGTATAATACAGGTAAACATTTACCTTGGATGAACACAGAAACTAAGATGTTGAAGAATCTAGAACTTACATTGTACAGCACAACGCAAACAAAGATGTTGAGGGGGATACGGAAGAAGTTCATTATGGTGCTTCTTGCCTCCTCAGGAATGTACTGTGATCTCATCTTCATAATAGATGGCCAGAAAATTCCTACACATGCCTCAAAGGTACAGAAACCAAGAAGTTGGAGCCAACCAGAAAATGTGATGCCTCCTCCTCTGGCGGTTGAAGGAGCTACCAAAAACTGCATACAAGTGGAGAAGTCAGAAACCACATGCACAAGGAAGAAAACTAAACACCACAAACAAATGGAGGGCAAACCGTACATTTGTCAAGATAGGAAGCAAAAGAGATGCTGACGAAATAACAAACACAATCTGCATGTAACTCTCAACTCTGGGTGCATTACGTGCCAAAAGACGCGAAGCAATTGAGCTCCCCAGCATTGAAGCCAACATGAAAGTCGCAAAGACAAATCCATGAGGAATAGTTTCCTCATTTGGACTTAGAGCAGGTGTCCACAAGAACACAAAAGTATACATTGATCCCTCAAACAAGGACTGTATCGCACCGAGAAGCGCTATCTTCTCATCTGAGCCAACAAGAAAAACCAAAAACATAAGGTCAATCTTTAAAAGGGAAAAAACATTCCTGTAACAATGCATGACATTCAAAAGAACAAAATTAGTCTTGCACGAGTTTCTAAGTTCCACATACACAACTCCATATCAGGACAAAGTAACACTCTGGCTATGTACATAGATTAATCTGTTATGAATTAGTCTTCCATTTATGCATAATATCATGCACGTGTAGCGCATAAGTACTTAATGCGATATACCTGAAGCAATTGCCACTGCAGCACCCTTGAACTGAGTAAGCAAATCCTTGTTCTCTGAAGGGTCTCCATAATTTTCACTCCAGGATGACAATATAACGGCCATTCCGATTGCAAGAAAGCAGGCAGCGGCATCAAAAGGTGACACAGGGCCCAGACTTAGGGTATCAACCAATAAATTTCCAAATAACCCAGAAAGAATAGCGACAAGCCCATTGCCAAGAAAAATTGCCTTAGAGAAAGTCAAAGAGAGCCATTGTGATTCAAATCCCCTCTGCAAAATCAATGAACCAAAGTAATGAGGAAGGAAAAAAGAGATGCCAAAAGGAAAAGACATTCACCCATACATATGTTGCATTTTCAGTATGCATAATAGAAACCCTGAAACTTCAGTGCAATTTAGGAGGAAAACGAACAGGGCAAGATTGAAATGATACAATTGGTGATGGACAAGATTGAAATGGTTCACACAGAGAAAATAATCATGCCAAGGGGGACAGAAAAATTCGTTCAACGAGGCATCATTCTAAATCAAAAAGTTGACCAAGAAGAATGTAATTAAGAGAAGTCGCACATCAACGTTTTGCATAAGAAAAATGAATCCATGAACAAAAATAAGTTCAATAGAGAAATGGTACATTTGGTTGCATATTTATTTCCGAACCTTGAAGTGTTCAGCCACAAGCCATGATTCAAATGCTGAGAAAAGTAGGGAAGTGGCAATACCGCCCAAAACACGGCCCAACATCAAAACTTTGTAATGTGGGGAATGCTTGGTGATACAGCTCAGAATGTACGTAATGCAGTAAGTAACACATGCTCTCTTTCGTCCCCTAAAAATCACAAGGTGTCAGTAGTGAGAAAACTCAGAGGTTTAAAGGGTTAGATAGATGCGTTAGGGGTTTCTCACTGTTTGTCAGCTAGAGAACCAACAATTGTCCCAAACAGCATGGAGGATCCGAATCCAGCAATAAAAAGCTGTCCAATCTCGCCTTTCCCGTAGCCATATGTGGTGTAAAGGTAGTACACATATGGGCCCTGCAACCAGTCACCAGCTGTGGCAACATGAAGGCTATTTCATCAGAAGGAGAAATGATATTGATAACAACTTGCAGCAAAATTTGCACAGATTTAGCTACAGAAACAATTTGCAAAGAATTTCAAGATATCATGCATAAATCAAATTTTTACAAACTGGTGCGGTTCCAAAGTTAAGTCCTAACTATAGGAATGATAGTGCACCTACGGCCCGCTCAAGTACATTTTACCCCGACTCACAACATACATATAATCCCACCTCAGATTGTACAATGTATGCTCCTGTAGAATGTTGAAAGATATTTTATGTTATTTGAATTTTTATTTTTATTTTATTTCGATATACTGAACTCCTGAGGTGAATTTAGAATTCATGGAACAATCAACATCTCAACCAGTTTCAGAATGGTGCCAACGTACATATCATCCCACAACACATTGTCATCAAAGAATAAAAGCGGAAAAGGAAAAAGATAATCCTCCTTCTAGTATGTCAAATGTATTATTTAGCAGTCTTCGTGATTTGGTGAAATTCCTATAGTGTATTTATAATTTATGGGACACTAAGCACAATGCACATAGGATGAGATATCCGCTGCCTCCTTTTCCAAATGATTAGACAGATCATGTTTGTTGTATTTTTATGTCCTTCTATCTCGTCAGAAACAGAAGTATGAAAATAATATGGGGATTATGGGTGAATGACCAATATCTCAAGAGCTCTAGCAACCAGTATTCCGACACATAACCTTAACAAGGAAGATACCATCCGGTACAATGAGGCTTAATTAGTTACTCTGAAAATTACAGAAATATAGCTATATAGGAGGTCAAAATATATTTTCCAGTTCGACACATACAGATCATCTTGGGAGAACATCAATTCATCACTAAGGATTGTTCTCCGAATCGATTAGTCCATGAGACAACAATTTACGCAAATACAGCTTAAGAAAGGTCCAGTGATCCAGATCCAACAGGAAAAGGAGACCGAGATACGAAGATCAATGCTAACTTAAATCGAGATAGTGTGAATCCCTGAATTCACAAATTTTATGAAATGGAGTAGATCAGTCACGCACGAAACATGATCGAACGAATATGGCAAATGAATGAACGATAAAAATGCAGATCTGAATCATACGTACCCATCATGAGAGAGTAGACAAGTAGATAATTGTTCTTAAACGATTCGAAAGCCTGAGAGGTGGTGATCCGGTCCTTGTTAGTCTTACTCAGCTCCAAAGATGCTACAATCGCCGCGAGCCCTCCAAAGACTACGTAATAGAACACCTCCATGTTCGTTTCTCTGCGATTTTCTCAATTTGCCTTAGAGAACTCACGAAATATACACTCTCTGGCAATGTGATGAAGCCAGATAGATGTAATAGTAATAAGAGAAAGTGATTGGACGAGGATTTTCCTGCTTTGAGTCCCTAATCGCTGCAGAAAGAGAGTCGGATCTTTCTCTCTGTACTTCTCATATTTGGGTGAGTGAGAGTATTTATGCGACTGTATTTGTAGGCGGGTTTTTTTTAGTATAGATATGCGACTGTATTTGTACGCGGTTTATTGAGTAAATTATTATGCAGATTCTACCGTTTTCATTATTCACCGTTTCTTGCCCAATCAAACATCTTGTATACATCCGTGTTTTCTTTAATGTTCATCGTTTCTTGACGAGCCAAACATCTTACGCACCAGTTTTTTACTTGACTTCAGACCTATTGGTCACATCCGACCTCACTATCTTTTTTTGCTAGACGTGTTTATTTCTATCGCCAACTTGGATGTGAAGAATGCGAGCACATCATTGTCGATCTCAAATCCTAGCCGTTGGATTAATTTATCATAAGTGGGAGCTATGTTTTGGTTTTTGTTAGAGCAAAAGGTCATTCCTTGGCCATGAGAGCCCACCGCCCCAGCCCCAAGGAGAATTGTAGATGATACAAATCAAGAGCTCAGCGGCCTTGATGAAGAGAGCATTATGGAGGATGCAAATCTGGAGCGGCCTCCTATGTTGGCTGAGGACTTACGCAGTGACCAATGTAAGGTGTCTCCCCCAGCCCCAAGGAGAATTGTGGAAGATGCAAATCAGTAGCCTAGCAGCCTTCTCCTTGGTTGGATGAGGACTGACCAATGAGCATTGTGGATGATGCAAATCAGGAGCCTAGCGGCCTCCTCCTAGGTTGGATGAGGGCTGACCAATGAGCATTGTGGAGGATGCAAATCAGGAGCTCAGCGGTCTCCTAGGTTGGGTGAGGACTTACGCAGTGACCCACGCAAGGTGTCCCTTGAATGAGGACTGACCAATGAGCATTGTGGAGGATATAAATCAGCAGCCCAGCGGCCTGTTAGGTTGGGTGAGGACTTACGCAGTTACCCACGCAAGGTGTCTCCGCAAACTAGGCATTTGGCGTAGCAGCAGTGAAACAATCACACTGTGCGTATACTTAGATTCGAACTTTTCACCTCTTGAATCAAATCTCAATCCGATTATCAACTGAGCTATGCTCTGGGGACGTGTGTTGGCTTTTGTTGCTTGGGTAGTCGTAGGTGTTGCTCTATTATAGTCATGTACCCTTGTGATTAGCAGGTACGACCAAACTAATTCCCTTGGACAACGACCACCCAGGGAAAAAAATCCTTAAAGAATTAAATTTTCAATGATGAATGAGTAAAGTATAAAATGTAATATTGTCTAAAATAAATATAGAATAGCTTAATCAATAAGATATTAATAACACCTTATCTTAACAATGAGGAAACATAACGTGAATAATGGCTAATGAGTGACATGCCTAATGGATAATAATGTCTGCCACTTATCCTAATAAGTAGCATGCTTGGTAGTTATCATTAACTATTTTAAATTTTGTCTAGGATTAAAATACTCTATAGATGAGCTTTAACAATATTTTTTAACAATATTTTATGTTGTCTTAAGTAGTCCGTTATTATTTTGCCCATTTTAATTCCCTAATTCTAGTTTCAACTTTCAAGCATTGGTTACAATTACAAATATCACATTGTTTAATGACAAATATGTATTGTAGATTAGTGGCTTACGCAACAACAACAACATTATTGTTGCGTAAAACACTAATAGAATATCAGTACAGGTACATGATGGAAGAGGTCTAGAAGCATAATTTGTATGTCTGTTTTTTTTTTTTATTTTGATATAAGTCAATATTAAACTAAAGAATTATCACCGTTGAAGCGGAGACTATGTAGGAATTTGATGCTTTAACTTTAATGTAGCGCCCCGTCCCGAACCCTAGGGTCAGAACCGGTACGCCCGCCGTATTCCACTAAGGGATATACAAGGCGTCTGTACGAAACTCTTGCACTTATCAAAACGACGGAGTATTCAATTGCGGAAGCGAATTAAATCAACTCAAAACCCTAAATCAAAAGTTAAATCCCCAAAATCATATATAGTCCACATCAAGTCAAAGTCCCCTAAACGACATCGTAAAGTTCGTAAAAATAAAATCCCTAAGCTAAGTACTCAAATGAAATAATAAATAAAATAACTTTCTCTTTCCTTGATCATCGGTCATCAACCAGTCTACGTGTCCCAATGTGCCCATTCAGAGTCATCTCCAACCCATATGTAATCATACCCTGAATCGTCTGCAATAAAACAAAACGAACGGTGTGAGCGACAAAAACGTCACTCAGTAGGTACCCTGCCTGCATCGGCCCTGTGAGATCATACATGCTAGGACAGTAGTGAAATACATATAAGTACGGTAATACGAAAATAGGCTGTCCACGTTTTCACAAATACATATAACAGTTATAACTTCTTAAAACAATCAAAAATCATGCGAAATGAGCGTGAAATACAATGCCACATACGTGATGCATGATAAACTTATCTTTTTAGAAACATTCATCTAATCGTGCAATGCATGACCCCGGGTCCTAACAGAACGGAACGGAACAGAACGGAACAGATCAGATATGCGACTTACGTCTCGCATATCCTAACAGAACAGAACAGAACGGAACGGAACGGATATGCGACTTAGGTCTCGCATGTCTTAACATAACATAACAGATATATGACTTAGGTCTCACATGTCTTAACATAACATAACAGATATGCGACTTAGGTCTCGCATATCCTAACAGAACAGAACAGATATGCGACTTAGGTCTCGCATACCTTAACAGAACAGATACGCGACTTAGGTCTCGCATATCTTAACAGAACAGAACAGATATGCGACTTAGGTCTCGCATACCTTAACAGAACAGAACAGATATGCGACTTAGGTCTCGCATACCTTAACAGAACAGAACAGATATGCGACTTAGGTCTCGCATATCATAATGCAATGTCGTGATGCATGGATGCACAGAAATCACATACGGAATGCTTCATTTACTTTCCCTTCCTTTCCTTTTTCTTTTTCATATTTTCCTTTATTCTTTTTCCTTTTTCTTTTCCGTTATTCTTTTTCCTTTTTCTTTTTCTTCATTTTCATTTTTTTTATTTTCCTTTCATGCTCTCAGGTTCTTCTTCCTACTCCCAGATTTCCTCCACCGTAACTTCTTATCCCTTTTCTACTTTCGTTTGAAATTCTTTCCCCCCACCCCTTCCAGCCGACCCTCCCTCCAGCCGCCCCCCTCCAGCCCCCCACCCCAGTGACACCCCCACCCCAGCGACACCCCCTCTCAGCCCCCAGTCAGCCGCACCCCCTTACTAGCCCCCCAGCCTCACCCTCCCCTCAACCACCACTAGCCCGGCAGCACGTGGCCATAGCCCACCACCACCGGCCACGCGCCGCCATCACCACGCCTCCAAACCGATTCCGTTATTCATAAATGCATCAAAAGCGCAATCTTTTTCATGATATTCATACGAAAATAGGACCATACATATATACGGATATACAATTCATCATATACACATATAATCAAACAAACAGTCATCTATACAATCACAAATACTAATGCACGATCCTGTTTTCATAAAGAAATTAAAGATTATCGTTTTTACATTCAACGGATATTAAGGGGGCACCTACCTGGTAATTGATACGCGTTGAAAAGCGTAATCGAGTGGTGGTTCTTCAACCTTAAAAGCGGCGGCTCGGTTTAGGAGCAAGAAAGTGTCGCTGCTTTCTTCTCTGCGGCGTAGTGGTGGTTCTTCAACCTTAAAAGCGGCGGCTCGGTTTAGGAGCAAGAAAGTGTCGCTGCTTTCTTCTCTGCGGCGTATGTTTTAGTGAAGGGAGGGAGAAACCTAAGCGTGGTTTAAATAGAAATTTGATTAGGGTTTAGGGAAAATTTCCTAATCAAATTAGGTTTTCTAATTAATTAGGCCTAATAGACCTTTTTACCCTTATAAAAAAATGGGATATAACATTTAACCCCCTAAGCAAAGTCTAGCAACATTGTTTACATGAGTATATTTAGAAAACGTTGATTGTTTTAGGTGGGTAGAAAATAAAATATGGTCAACCATCTCATTGTTTTTTCGTCGAACAAGCGAAGTTGGCATTGAGACATTGCACCGTCTGCTCATTGAGTTGAACAATATTGCTTCTAATTGGATGACAGCGTAGAAATTCATAATGAAACACTACTTAAGCCTTTTGATTCCCATTGTTTCCACAGGATGATTGGTTTAAATAGCCAAAATAAGCAAGTGGGAGAAGAAGAAAAACCCACCGACAATTTTCGTGTAGTCAAATGAGGAGTGGGGGAGGACTTCGAGGCAAATATATCAAGTAAAGCCTTCTGGCATACAATCTTTAAAATATTGGTTGGACAACAACTTAGTACTGTATTAAGCCTCACTGATCCGACCGACACTATATTCCACACTAGTAAAACCAATTGACAGCCTCATATTCTACTTTGAAATGTAACTTTAGTTCAGGGGAAAACAATAGAAGTTATTCATGTTCTATTCTGAAGAGTAAAACTGAAACATTATCCAACTCAGCCACAATTCTAACCAGTACATGTTACAGCTTAAAATGATGTATATTACATTGACGTGTTTACTCAACGGGCTTAAATTAATAAACGATTTATCTGCAAAACAAAAGATTGTTATGGACAATGAGACTTTTTTTTATAAAAAAAAAAAAGCGTTCCTGGTGCACTAGGCTCCCGTCTTTGCGCAAGACTCGGGGAGATGCTGGATCGCTTCGCGAACTGGTGTATGCAGCTTTACCCTACACTTTTTTTGTGTAAGAGGTTGTTTCCGCGGCTCGAACCCGTGTTCTCAAAGTCACAAAACAGCAATCTTTCAAAGATGTTCTCATGATGGTTACATTCAGGAGCCCTTGGAGGCTTGTTTGAGTCCTAGTGGCTCAAATTTTTTTTACTTAACACTGTACTCCTAAGTCCATCACACGTATACATCAAGGTTAGTTTTTCTAAGTGATTGGAAAAGGAAAAAAGCTAAAATATCACAAGAGTGGATGATTTGGCTTGTCTAAATAAGAAATTTGATTTGGGTTGTCACAAGAGTTGAGGCATATTAAGAGTTGTGGCAAATGTGAACGAGTGCCGCTTCACAAATCGCAATATAGCCTTTGCAATGCATCCACAAACTCCAGATTGTAAGCCTAAAGAATCCACCGCCCACCAATGTAACTGTCCTTTTTTCTTCAACTTCTAAAGCCTTTCGATCATTGAGCATTATGTCTTTTCCCAGCGCTGGGGTTCTCAGAATGCGAAATGCAGCAACCAAACCAGAAAAATCACCAGGTACCCGTTGCTCCCTGACACCCACCTCCCTGTCCTTGAGCATACATAACATTACTGCAACAAACAGCTAACTTAACTATTAAACATTGAAGTCTTGAATGATCTGAACAATAATTTTCTATTGGAGGGATTATTAGCTGAAGAAGATTGGTCAACTAAGCATCAGTACCTGCTGGACAATAACGGTATTTTATGAGACTCCATGAGGTCTGTCACATGGTAAAGCAGTGGGCTATGTGTGGATTAGCTGACAGGAACAATTACCATAGTTTGACATTTGTACTTGTTGTCAAGGTTCATCCACCTGGTGCTATCAATGTGCAAATATATAGGCTCATAAAGGAATGGACAGCATGAGAGATTGAGAGAAGAGTTGCTTTCGCTTTTTTTTTTTGGGTATCTTCCAAGGGCACAGAAGAAAACCCAGAGTTCATTAGAAGTCTGAACATTATTAGTTTGAACTTTTAAGACATGGCTTAACTAATAGTTTCGGTTTATAAGGCAGGTGTGGGATCAGAACTAGATAAAGATGCAAAGATCATAGTGGCTTGCTCCTCTGGAGGCACAATGAGGCCCACACAAAATCTTCCTGAAGGCCAACTGTCAAGGTTAACACCTTATGCTCTGCTCTTTATGAAGAAGCATTCAATTTTCACAATATTTGCATCTCTTATTTGCTATAAACGGGAGGGAAACGCAAAGTTGATAAGTATTTCTTCTATTCAGTTGACTGAAGGGTTCACTCAGCTTTTGGATCTTTATATTATAGAAATTTGCATGATCTAACGATTCAGAATTTGAATCAACCATTAAGTCGGCTACACGAAAAGAAATCCGGTTCACATGCCAAAAGACAACGTGTACTTGAACCAACATGCACAAAGATGAGTGTGACAAGTTGTATGAGAGAAATAATAGGTGCTTCCGCTACTGATGCAGGTCACTTATAGCAGCGTATTTGTTAGTTCTGAATGGTTATAAAAACGTCTACCACTTGGAAGGAGGGCTATACAACTTGAGTAAAGAAGGATTACCTGTAGTTTCTGAAGAAGAATGAAATTTGAGCTGCACTTGCTGATGAAAAAATGCACCTGTCTTTGTACTGTCATTCGCCGGTTGACTTAAAAGCAAGATTCAAGATCAGTAAATGAATTCCTCAGAATTTCATGAAGAGAATGACATACTGGAGGATTGTGAATTCAGGTCAAGGATACATAGACTTCAAAGCATGAAGTTCAGCTATGTCACTTTTGCCCATGTATGACTTAAACTCCAACAATGATCTGTGTGGTGGATCATGATGGTAGTGCATTGCTTGGGCTTCTTGTGACAGTTTATCCCAACATATCCTAACTTTCTGCAATAATGGTATAAACTTCATACTCTATGTTTTGTAAATTTCACTTGTATTATGAGGGCTCTACTCAACCAGCACTTGTAATGCTTCCTTTTTTCCTTGTTACAATGGGACTGATAGTTGTTGTTGAGGTGGATCACATATTTCTTGCAGTATGCCTTGTTGCACTTCAGGCCTTCATTCTCTTCTAATCCTTTACATAGATCCTTTCATCATTCCACTTCTTATACACTCATGACCAGGTTTCTCTTGATTGTTTGTTTCAATAAATTGTTGATCATCAAAGTAATCAAAAGCTTGGCAAACAAAATTCAAATCAGAAGTGAGTTCTGATGTGGCATCTTTCTGCCTTTAGAACACATCAATCAAATTATGATTTATGTCAGATTTATGTTTCTCTTCGATGAGACAAATCCTTAACCAGACTCTTATCTTAGACCTTATCCAGTATTAATTTCTAAACCATCTTCATTACAAGATTATCTTCTAAGGGGTTAAGTATCCTTTATGTCAAACCGAAGATTGAACCACATCTTTCTCTAGACCATGTTAAGGCCACTTCAATTTCTTATTCGCTGAAACTGTTCATGAATCTTTTGTTTCAAGTACATCCATCCACGTGGTTGTGTGATCTCTTTATGTACGTACATATATGGAAAATAATATCGTTTTACTCTCATTTACTCCTTTTCCATTGGCGATTTTTTTTTTAATTTAATATGCAAAGTACTTTGATTAATCTCTTGACAACTTCCATTCTGAATAATAAAATTCCCCATGAACTGATGTATCATTTAGCACCCTCATATCAGTACCTTAAAGTATTTGGATTTCTTGCCTTTGTCAGTGATACACATCTCCATAAACACAAGTTTGCTCCTAGAGCAACCCCTTGTCTCTTTTGGAAATTCCTCTCATTATAAAATGGTATGTTCTACAGAATCTGAGCAATAAAGACATCTTCATTTTTATAGATTTGCAGTTTCATGAGTTGATATTTCGATATTCTGGCAAGTCTCTCATGACAATATGTCCCTAAGCCTCTTACATACTTCTTTCCTTCTTCAATTCCAGTTAGGTATTCTGAACAACCTGCTTTATTAGACTTTGATTTCTCTTCACCATTAGATATTCAGTATGCTGATTCACCTTTGCACTCAGAATCAACTTATCCATTCAATCAAGCTGAGTCCTCTTCCTTGCTTATTCACTTATTACTCAACTCTTTCCATCAAGGCCAAGAAGGGACAGAAATCCATCCACCTATTTGAAAGACAATTATTATAATCAATCTCAAACCTCTCAGTCTTCATCTTCTTCTAGATCGATCTTGTATTCTATTCAGTCTTACATGTCTTTTGATTTCCCATAATAATCATATGCATAATTGTGGACGAGCCTGGGAGTAACTTGCTGCTTTGTGACCTTGAAGTCATGAGTTCGAACTACGGAAGCAGTCTCTTGCACAAAAGTGTAGAGTATACATCAGATCGCGAAGCAACTCGGTCTCTTCCCAGACCCTGTACAAATGCGGGAGCTTAGTGCACCGGAAATGCCTTTTTATTCATTTTAACAAAACTATACTATAGCTTATATTGTCTAATATATGCAATGTGCCATTTTTAATCTTTATGAAAAAAAACTGTCAGTTCACCTCGTTGTTTTTTTCGATACAAGTCTACTTTCTTTAAATGGTACAAACAATATGTTTTATTAATTTGTTCTCATTAAATAAACAACTTTAGAAAACAACACTTATAATCCACAAATTTATTAATAATTAATTTTATTTGAACGTTAGTAATAATTAATTTTTGAGCAATTTTTTTTAAACTATATATAATTATATATCACTTGGGAAAATAGTACCATGACAAATGATTGAGCATAAAGGAGGAAAGATTAATTTGCTTGGTAATAAATTTCCCGGATAAATGCGCCGATCTGGAGCCAATCTGCCTCAGAAAATCCGCTTGTTTTTTTATCACCCCGAAAAATAAAAAAAAAGGTGAAAAACAGCAAAATTGTGCTTGGGTTTGGTAAGCATCCTGATAAGAGAGTACCAATATTCATATATAGACAAAATCTCAGATAAAGGTGCTCCATTTCTCCCCAGGCATTCCCTGTTCCTGGTAAGCCCAAATCATTTTATTTCTTATTATTTTCTTATTGGCCGATCAACTCGTTAAATTTCTAACTTCTGTTGTCAATTTATCAAATTTTGTTTGGCATATTGTGGCGTTGAATTCAGACGGATGGCTTCAGATAAGAAGGTACATGCTTTTGATGAGGTAGCAAAGCACAACAAGACCAAGGATTGCTGGCTCATCATCGATGGAAAGGTAAGATCTTTGATTTGTCTTTTTCTTTTTAGATGTTGTGCTATTGCAACACGTCGCTGCCTGTTAGTTTTTGCAGATTCATGAACGTTTCAGATAAATCTCCAATCTCTTTGACTTATCGGTCTTGAAGTTTGATTCTTTTTTGCAAATTGGATTGCGTTTCAATGCTCGAAAAGCACTGTAACTTTCATTTGAAGTGACGTAGGATAGGAATATAATCTGATCTTAGAAAATCTTCAGTGCTCTTGCCGCCTTGCAGCGAAAATTTTATGTGGGACATGGGTCTCCAAATCCATACGGAGTGCTTGGAAATAAATTGGGGACTCTTCTGATGAGAAAATGTTTGGTACTCTAAGAGCTAGCTTGCTAGTTTTAAGGAGAAGATAGAAGATGATTATGAGATACAAGTCAAGTAGAGAAGGTGATAGTTGTTCTGTGTATACCTAGTTTGTGATTCAAATTGCTATGCAGAACGAATATGAGAAAGAAAAGTGGGTAATTTTAATCTCACCATTTATTTAGTTGTGTTAATCATGAGATTTAGTTCATCTCTTGCTTTGGAGTTGAATGGGAAGAAAGTAAAGTAAATTAAATTTAACAAGTAAAGGTATAAAAATGTCATTATGTACCATAACGAAGCTTTTCGAGTGAGGAATCTGTTTATGGGCTAATGTGCAATTTACCATCTTGTTTCCAGCAAATGGCATTTTTACTTCTCTCTTGTAGGGAAAGGGAATAAACTCCCTTCTACATTCTTTCATCTTGGTCCAACTCCTTTCTTTTCAAAAATTCTCTGGGTACTTTACTCATGCTACTTGCTCTTGCATGATAAAAATATCAACTAGACAGCATTTTCAATTTTCATTCCTTTGCTACAAAATCAGGATGGATTCAGATGTTTTGCCTTTGATGATTATATGGTATCATGCAATTCCATTTCGTTTTCAACATACCATGACGTTGCCCTGTGTCTTCATTTCGAGGATCCTTTACTTGATAACTGCCTGAATTGATAGTCAAACATACTACATGAAGTGAAATTGAGGATCAATTACTTGATAACTGTCTGAATTGGTAGTCAACATACTACACAAAGCTGAAGTGAATTTTACTTCCAGTTGCTAGATTAGTGTATGACTATTTGTGTTTAGCTAGGACGGTCAAAAATTAATAGTGTGAATTTTTGAGTTCTTTTAAGTAATTGATGATGGAGGATGGTCGCTTCATATTTTTTTCAGATAAGAAATGTAGGATGTGTTCTGGTATTCGATTGTTGACTGTACTCTGTTGCCAATTTCTGTATTTTACTGATTTTAGGAGTTTTTTTTTAACTGTACAGAAACCTGTCAAAGTTGCTCATGCAAATGTATGGTGTTTGTGAAACTTCCATTTAATTTTATAGCCGGCCACATTTATGAGTTGCACAGAAGATAGACTGATTAGCTGTGTTCAACTGTTCATTAAACAAAAGAAATAGCAGCTTTGCAGGAAGGAGTTGAGACTGAAGGATAAGCCTCAGTAGAATATTCCTCACTCTTCAGGATTGAGTTTACGTTTTGCGAAAAACAATTTTAATTGGTTAATAATGTATGCAGGTGTATGATGTGACTCCTTTTATGGATGACCACCCAGGCGGTGATGAGGTTTTGCTTTCGGCAACTGGTAATGCTATAGTTGGTGTTTTCATTTTCTGAGTTGTCTTTGGCATTTTCTGTGTAACATCTCAAATCATCTGAATTTGCAGGTAAAGATGCAACAAATGATTTTGAGGATGTTGGCCACAGCGACTCTGCTAGAGATGAGATGGCTAAGTACTACATTGGGGACATAGACATGGCGACAGTTCCGCTGAAGCGCACTTACATTCCGCCACAACAGCCCCATTACAATTCTGACAAGACTCCAGAATTTGTGATCAAGATCTTACAATTCCTTGTGCCGCTCTTGATCTTGGGGCTGGCCTTTGTTGTACGACATTACACCAAGGAGAAGTGACATTGTGGTTGTGTGAGATGGTTCGACTTGTGTGGTCTATAACCAAACAGTTGGTTTCCCGGATTTGTTGTGGCAATGCTCAGTTCGTCGACTCTATTTGGTACTCAATGTTGTTTTTCCAAGTATTATGTGTCTTCACGTGCTACATTTAATTGTTGTCTGCCGAAAATTAATTTTTTTATGGTTATTTCGTAATGCAGTTCATATCCTCTGAACTCTTCAAAAGGTTGAGAAATATTAGAATGAAATTCCACAAAAGAGCAATGTTTTACCTGTGTTAATGCCTTGGTCAACTATTGAACCATTCTTGTCACCTGGGGTTGAAAGGCTTTATAAGTCAGCTGGCAGATGGTTTTAGTTTTTATGCATTCTAAGCGTTCCGAGCTACTATGTCACGCGGAACTAGCTCACGAATACATAATGCTTTTTATGAAAGTGGGATCGTATTGGCTTAGGGAGTTTTTTCAGTTAGCATGACATTGGTATCCAAGTTAATTGATATACTAGACCGAATGAGTTAAAAAGATAATACAAGACCATACTCCAACCACAGGCGCATAGGGTGTTGACTTATTTTACAATATAATTGAAGGTAAGTGATAGGTCACTGTTAACCAGAAACCTCAAGGAACTGAATCATTACATAGTAGATGACAGGCCAGATCTGTTCACGGCACTCTCAAACCGGGATAGGATCCCCTCACCGCTCCCCCCTCACCGCGTACGTGACCGCGCGACACGTGGCAAAGAGGGGGAGTGGTAAGGCTAGGTGAAAGTAACCCTCATCCAGCCTCACCATCCCCTACTGCTGCCACATGTCGCGTCATAGGCCGTGCGGTGAGGAGATCTCATCCCAAACAAACCAGTGTCGCTGACACTCGATCAGAATGAGTCACGTCGATATTTCAGCTAAATAAGTTTTTTTTTACCCAGGATGCTGGCATCTCTGCTAAATAAATTCTTTTTTTTTTACCCAAGATGCCAACGTGGCACGTCACCGTTGCGTCGGGTCACCAAAGGTCGGATAGCAGATCCCAACCTGATAGATGATACTCAAGGTTTTAATGGTTTTCATTTTCACTATTCTCTCACCGAGTAGTCCTAAGAGGTTTCTTTGTCTAGGAACTAGGTCAACAGGTCCTCTGCTCTTCTTAGCAGCAGGTAGCTGGCTGTTGTGATTATCCAGCACCTCATTTACAGCATGAGCTAATTCAGCTCCAGTGACTACCATGGCAATCTCCGATGCAGAGTTGATCACCGGAAAACTAGGGTCACTGATGTGAGTGATCTCGTATTATTGGTTTCGATTCGGAAAAAACGAAGCCACATGCCCATCTGGTCCCATGCCCCACATCATCAGATCAAACCGTGGGAACCCAACTGAAGAGCTCCGCCAGAAACCAGATTCTTGATTCTGGGCTCATAACCCTCTGCTGCACCCTCGGGTGACAACTTGTCGTTAATGGCGTAAACGTCCCTTGATGGAATTGGTACCTGCAAAAAGTTAAACATAAATCTTCTGATTTATGGATCAAGATAAATCATCATCATCATCATTCGGACCCAGTATATCCCAAGGACAGTAAAAACTATCGTTAGGGTCTGGGGAGGGTAAGTGGTAGGCCGACAATACCTCTATCCCAAGGGATAGAGAGTCTGCTTCCAGTGAGACCCTCGGCTCTACCTGCATAAATGACATGATAAATAGAAATATGTTGTGCTAGTGTGTTAGTGAGTAACTTCAAGAAATACAAAGAAAGATCTTTCTATATTAAAATACACATCTAGTATATCTAGTATATATGTACATGTAATGTAAAACAACGGTATAACGTATAACACCAAGTGGCAAGTCAACCTAGAGCGTAGATAGTGTATACGCCTATCTATGTCCCTAAATATACTCTAAAGTGTCCCTATATATGACCTATACCTCGTTAACCTTAATCTTATGTCTCCATGAACTCCTATCCTGGACCATGTCCTCAGAGCGGTGCAAATCTAGTAAGTCGTGTCTTATCTGCTCATCCCAAGTCAGTTTGGGCCTGCCTTTACTCCTGTTTCCCTCTACAATGAGGCTTTCAATTGCTCTAACCGACGCTGTTGTCTGTCTACATTTGACATGCCCAAACCATCTCAATCTTCCCTCCCTTATCTTATCGGTTGGTAGGTAGGCATTTTTGAAAAGAATCTATCATAAGCAAGTTTGTAATTGCTGTCATCCATCGAAAGAGGAACCACCCTCTCGTCCACCCAAAAGATGCTCCATTTTAATCAATCTACAGATTCGGCATAAGGGGTCGAGTCAGATGCCTGAAATTTCAACATTTACCCTAACCCGGGTTGCTTGAGTCCGCTAGTGCCAGGTGTCGCAAGCTTCCCATTCTTTCATGTCCAATTGTTTGGCATTGTCCAATTTGTCTAGTTGTTTCTTTTATTCATACTAGTCAAAAGACACCGGCCGAAACATAATTGAGCTGGGGATGATCCTTGATCAACAAGACAGCAATTTTACTCGTCAAACCTTCATATTCAAAAGCAAGATACATGATTAACTATGTCAAAGTGTCCATTCTTCCTAAACATAAGTCCATTCCCTATTGTACTCTTCGAATAGCGTAAGATCTTCGTAACTGCCAATTTGTTATCGAAATAGAACACTAATACTTTAGCCCCGGGTTTCGGGTATTAAATTTCGAATCCAAACCCGATAACCCACATCTTTCTTTCCATCCCCACCAGCAACTGTAAATGAACACCCGCCTGCATAAGTTCTGTAGAAATGGATTTCGAGTTGATACTTTGCTTGCTGGCTCGTCAGCAACTTAGATAGACGAATCTTCTCTTATCCTGCGCCTTCTCACTAATCCATAGAAGAGTCCTGCTTGGAGTGAGAACT